>JAYKAV010003010.1:1120553-1403306 GCA_035582835.1 Phoebastria nigripes | reverse complement strand
GGAGGAGGAGGAGGAGGCAAGGCAACACTCTGGCAGGCGGCCAAGAGAGCCACACAGATTATTGCATACGCACAGCACCGCCGGGCCAAGGCGGCCTTAACCCTTTGCGGGGCCGCCGCACGCTGCCCGGGGGCAGCGGCGACGGGCCCGGGGCGCGGACGGAGGGCGTGGGGGGCTCGCCTCGCCACTTACCTCCTCCTTCTCCTTGTAACACTTCAAAGGCCAGGTGCTGGCTCTCTACGGCGGGATTAATCCCTGCCCACGCCGCTGTTCACAGAAGTCCCCGCTCCTGTGGCAGGCTGCGTCGCGGGGATCTCAAAGCACTTTGCAGGCGGGAAGAAATGAGCTGGGGAGGGAAGAAAAAAAAAACCCAACCCCAAACCTATATTGTTTAAGGGGGAAGGAAGAGACAGCTAGCGAAGCATGCTGTCCTTCAGAAATGGCAGGGAATGCTGGTTTAAGGGATGCATGAAAATCAGTTGCTCAGTCAAGGCTGGTCTGTCTCTCTAAGGGAGGAAATAAAACTGTGCTGGAAGCCAGGGAATGCTCTGAAGCAGCTTCTGCGAGAGTCAGAAGAGGGTGATTTTATTTAAGATGCCATATTGCATTTCACTGTGGAGAACTGTGAAGTGATTTAGAGCAAGAGCCTGCATCCCACTCCCTTTTTCTGAATTAGTTTTATTTATCCGGATCCTTGGCATATGCTTGAGTTGCTTTGTAGAAAGTACCTTCCACTTCATTCAGACCAAAGAGGCTCTGACTCATACCATCACTGAACTACAAGACAGGCAGGGCTGAACCACGCATGTTTGGGTACTAACTCCCTCTGGATTCCTTAGCACGCATTTCATCAAAGATGCCCTCGCATCTCTCCCAGCTGTATGCAGACCACTGTGAGCCTCTCCCCCCAAACTCCCCCCCAACTAAGGCAACTTACACTTCCCCGGCGCTCCAGCGTCAGCTCGTTACTCTCATTTCTCTCAACATGGGTCTCTGCAGTGCCATAAACGGCAGTGATGGGCAAATAACAAGCACGGATGCAAACCGGAGACCGGAGAAAATATCTTCCTTCTGGACTGGCTCAGTCTGGTCTTCAAGTCTTAGAAGAAAAGACAAAATATCAAATTACCAAGCCAGGTACAACTTAAGAGAAATAAAACAAATTATGGAAGCAATGAACGGGAGGAATACAGCCAAAGGACAGCGGGCTGTTATGCTTGCATGTAACCTGACAGTGGTCCATAAGGAGCCATTCACTCTCTGCTTTGGCATCAGGAAAGGAGGTACAGCACACAGAAAGCCTCTCCGCACCCCAAGGACATTGCAAAAAATGTTGCATAAATAAATACGAAAGGCCGTTACGTACCAGCTCCATGGAGCTGGACACCGTGGGGTCACAGGCCTCAGAAAGGCCTCAGATGTGCACTCCCTGCAATGTGGCCATCCAGACCAGGCTGTTTATTGCAGCTTGTACCAATTTGCCACAACAATAAGCTCCAAGGTACTGGGTTTCTAGTGCAGGTATATCTCCTATGTGTCCATTATATATTAGCATTAGATTTTAGCATTAAATCTAGCATTAGAGTCCAGATGCAAAGTACCCTAGGACTCAGCCTGTCATTATGCAGATCAGCAAAGTAGTCCCTTCTATAAATGACTGTACTAGTTCACCATAATTGCTAAAGAACATAATAATAATATTGTAAGCTGCAGTGCTCTTGATTTAGAGTTGATACTGTAATATAGACTAGCTTTATGAAACATAAGGATCTTTTACCACAGCACCTTCTGCATCTTTAGTTCAGGTTCACTATGAAATCCAGCATCATTTTCCGTTCTAGGAGTGGTCTGGGGACAGAAGCAGCAACAGGCCAAGATGTCTGGACAAACGTGCCACTCGGCATTATGAGACAGTGAATCTACAGCAGCAAAGCAGACAGCAAAATTATCTTCACCCAGCTAATGCAAGGTTCACTGATTTAATAAAAGGAACCAAGGGAGAGAGACAGAGACTGGAGATTACTGAAAATCAAGTGAAAGCCCCAGAGAAGCTACAACCCCGTCATCAGGGTTCAATTCTGAGTACGCGGCATTCTCCCGTCTGCCACCTTTTTTATTCCAGTTGTACAGAGTGTTACCTCAGGAGAAAGGAATCTTTCCTTTTCAAGCGTTCACCTTGCCAAGAGGTGTGGCACACGCAGAGAAAGAGAAGCCACATTCATGCTGAAGCAAGCTTTGGGCAACTTTCCCTTCTGCAGCAGGCTCATGTAAGAGGCTTGTGTATTCCTCCATTCTGTGGCTATGGTGTTTGCCACAGGACCCGCATTTTTTGCCACGCTCCAGGCTTTTACGTCTTTGTCTATGTTTCTGCTTCAGAGTTGAAAAGAGACCCCTAAAATGTAAGTCCATTGTAAGTCAAAGCAATATTGTTTTCCTGAGCCAGCAGGCAGCCTTAACCCATGGTTTTGGGAAGTGCCACAACTGCCGCCAGCCACATCAGGTTCATAAGCCATTCCTCACCTCTGTTTTGACTTGATATATGTTGGTTGCATTAACAGACAAGAGATGAGGGGACTATGCCTCCATGGACATTGCCTGACACACAGGATATACCTTGTCACAAGACGTTCTTGTGCCTCTGCAGCTCCCCTGCTGAGGGCCTACACTGGGGCTCAAGATATTCCCTCCACAAAGAATACCACAAAATATGGAGGTGCTGGTGAAGGCAGAGGGGGTGGGAAATAGCACCTGAACGTGACCTTTGCTGAATGGCCGGGACAGAGGTCCCTCAGTATCTACTAAGGCAGTGCAGCCTATTGACCCAGAAGTGCAGAACTAAGCCAGAAGAGAAAGTAATTTGCTGTGGAAAGTAGACGTGATTTTACCTGCTACCAGGATAGTTCAGAGAACAGGTATAAAGAGAAGCAACTCAGCACTGAAGCGGTCAGGTCCTGTTCAAGGGCTCCCCCAAATACCTGCAGTGCATTCTCATAGCAGCTAAGAGCCACCCTAAACCCCATCACCTTGCCCTCTCTGAGGAGGGCATATAGCAGGGGGTGCGTACACAAAAGTAGCAGCAAACTTCCAAAACAAAACTCTTCCATTGCAGACCTTCCTGCCCCTGGGGAGAGAAAGAGAGCAGAGATACGTGACAGATGCTAGTCAGCTGGCTGAGCACAGTATGGACACCACAGTGGTGAGTGGGACACAAGAACCCACATCAGCTCAAGCATTTTTATTTACTGCTGGTGATGTGCTGAAACTGATATGACTCCCAGCTGAATACAGTCTTGACCAAAAGATATTAATCAATTTGACATGCAAGATGCACACTGTCTAGAAGAAACTGTCTTTCAATCCACTAGTTGTAACGTCATCTACACTGCATGTTTTATACAATTAATAGTATCTACGAAAAATGGGAGAATAAGAGGCATAAGAAGTTGGATTTTTTTTAAACATTCACATTCAGTGAAATCCAGTGACTGACGATGTATTGAGTGTGAAAAGTAATTTCACAATTATTGATCATTACAGTCTAAGTCTTCCATTTGTCACAAAATGACATTGTTGGTCTCATTACAGCCTCTAGTGGACAGTAGTAATCCACTTCACAGACCTGTCATACAATTTGCTCAAATGACAAGCGTTATCAAGGTGGAGGTTACTCCGAGGGAGCATGAACATACAGTCATTCTTATCCCCTGGCAAAAAGGATTTTTGAATACAATCAAAGGTTTGTTGTCATTGCTCGTAAGATGCCTTGCTTTACACTTCAGGTATTAACACTGGCTTGTAAATAAACAGAGAACTTCTGCTATTCATTTCAGTTTCAGACAGCTTTCATAAAAACTAAATTCATCTCAAATATTTTTATAACAGAAAATATTGGTTGCCATGTTTTTGGCTTAAGTAAGATGTTTTTATTCCAACTCAGAATCCGCCGACTGTCCAATCCACCTCCTATCTATTTATAGCCCTCTCACATACAGATAATTTTTGCTAATGCAGTTATTTTCATTATCATTTCAGACATACGCAGCTGATTTAAGGTATTTTAACAGCTTTAACAAATGAGAAACTATAATTTGGATTACAGCTGGCTAATTAAGGTATGCTTTCCTCAGGGAAGTTAAAAATGTACACGATCTGAACAATAATGTATTTGGAATGTATTCTTTAACTTGAAGTGCCACTTGTGTGAACATAATAAAACATGACTAATGTCTTTATTTTTTGTGTATTCACTTAGAAATGAATGTATCTCCTGTCAGAACAGGGATGTTGATGATGTTCTCCAGAACTCTGTGATTGTTTTCAGATGGAAGGAAATTAGATTGGTAGACACAGAGAGCCAATGCTGTCCCTTTAAAGCCACAAGTATCTCACGCAAATTAACATTTAGTGAAATGAGAGCAAAGCATTCTGAAGACTAAGCAAGTATGTAGTACTACACTGTGACTCAAAGAGAAAAATCTTATGGTCTAAAATGTTGAGGTCCTTTGCAAGTGAATTCAAAGGAAAGGCTGCCATTGATTTCTTTATTTTACCACATTGTGGMTAGGTATGGGTTGTAGGGTCACTGAACAAATCATTATTTGTCATGCCTTATCGTATAGGTAATGGGAAATTTAGGTTAAAAAATGTTTACCTTATCATTGTCTTGATTTTTTAAAAGAAGCAATCAAGTTCCTCTTTGAACAACAATAGCTTCAATAGCTTTAAAATAACAATAGGTCCTTAGATGCAGATCTGAAATAAGATGCTTTTTTGTTGTTGTTGGTTTTTTTAAACAGGGAAAGCAATTCATCAAGGGATTAAGAAAACTGATGAATCCTCTGAAGTCTTAAAATCCTTAAGACTGATTTAGTCTTTTGATAAGTTGTCAGTCAGTTACAGGTCATTGATCTGGAAGGAAGACCAGCTAACCTACCAGTGACCACACCAGGATGGACCACAGCCACAGTTAGCCCCATAAGCTGTTCCAGCAGTGACCAGTGGACAATAAAAGTGCTAAGCCTTTCTCTAGAAGTGCTTAACTGGTCTAGGCACCTCTCAAGTAATAACTATTACGACCTGTTAGGTGCTTTATGGCCTGTGGTCTTAAGCTGTCTGAGGTCTCCATCCATGTCCTGGTCTCCACATATCTCCTCTGACACTGCAGCTACCCCTATGGCTGGTGTGAGCAGAAGGGCCAAGCACAAACGGAAACTAAACTGCCGTCTTATTCCTAGAAGTGATCGCTTCATCTTGGGGTCAAAGTACACCAGCAGGGCACAGAGGGGAAGCTCTACTCTGTGGAAAATGCTTAGTTTCCAGGGATGTCAAGGCAGCACTGTTAACGAGGATTAACATTCAACCAAAACAACGGTGCAGACCTAAGGAGAATTCACCGGCCACTTTCTCCGAGGGCTCTCGGCTGCTAGCAGGGAGCAGTCGGAGGCCACAAGCCCTTACAAGAGACACATGTTGTCTCTTTAAATCATACCTGGTACAGAGACTTATCTGGGAGTTCACTTGCCAGGTTTTTTTCTGTCTGTTAAGGGCGTTATGGTCTAGACAGATTATATTAGCATCTATCATGTAAACACTTAGGGTTGGGAAATAACTYTTGACCTTTCTTAAAGTGTCTTACCCGCATATAAGGCAGTGTGGTTTCTAAAGCTTGTTACAGTCTCTCTGATCAATGCTATACATATTTTGGTAAGTGCAATGAGTTTTTAGGGGAGGAGGGGAATGGGCCAGAATGGGCTGCTTACCTGTTTGAACAGACCTAGGAATTGAAAACATGGATTTTTGACTCCTAAGTCTTTTAATGGCCCCAACTGAGCTGTTCTGGTCTATTGAACAAATCCTTCCTACCTCATGGATCATTGACCTACCAGACCTCCAGAGCCAATGTGCTCAATCCTGCTGCCAAGCCTGCATGTTTTGTTCACACACTAAAAATCTTTATCTTTTGTTGAGAAAAAGTGCAACATATGAATAACAGCTATTTTCTACCCTCACTGTCTCTACCTTTTCACAAAATATGATACACATGGGCCTTGGCACCAAAGCTATCATGCAAATCCAGAACTGAAGTTTACCAAATTCAGCCAATATTGGTAAATCTGGGCTCGTGCCTTGGTTTCAAGACAGAGGTAAGTGCAAGTTGCTTTATGTCCAAGACCAGAGTTATTTTGTGTCTATATTTTCACTGTACTGTCAAAAAGAAAACCAATAACTAATACAGTATTAACCAGAAATACAGTAATAGTCCTGAAATATAGGCATCTTTTACACAGAAAAGAGCTATATTTCTTTGTTTTCAAAAGGTATCATATGCCACAAAACTGCAGTCACCTGCAGCATAGGCATGGCAACTTTGAATGGTGCATAAACATCAAACAAAAACTTAAGTGGGATAATTTTGGTATGAAGGAATTGTTATATCCCCTTAGATTTGATCCATAGTCACGGTCAATTGGAAAATCCTCAGGCAGAGATGGACAGGCATGACAGTGAATTGGCTGGAGGGTAAGAAGTCCTCAGCCTGCAAGGCTTTGGCCAACAACCTAGGTGAGCATGGTAAACATTTACCTTCCATCCAATTACAAGCTGCGGGGGTATTTTTCCTGTTTCTTCTGCAAGGTCACAGGGTTATGTCCAAAGAACCCTGGAACTCCATAGTTTAAAAATCAGAGTTATTTCTGCTTGTGCAGACCATTTTGTAACTAGACTGGCATCGCTTTGACGTCTTACTGCACAGAGGGAGCATCTTTCCCTCTGAGATTTTCCAGATCCTCATGTTCTGTCTTTACCCTTCAGCAGAGGCCTTTCTACTAAAGGCAGTAATTGTTCCCTTATTGGCTGAAATGTCATATCATGTCTCTCTCTTTCACCCTGCCCACTTTTTCCACAGGAGAGCTCCCGTTTATACCTGTCTTCCTACTTTGGATCTGCTCTCATATCATCATCATATGATATTATTCATTTATTTATATTTAAGGTAATGAAAGATACCTGTTCAAAGCTGTAGAAGCCCTGGCACGTAGCAATTACAAGAAAAACACAACAGTGTGAAAGCAGTTTTCTTAAACGGAACTTAGCTGGGCACCCAGGTACACCAGAAACACCTGCCTGCTGAAAGCACATCTTCAGCCTTCTCCCAAAGTGTGCGTCTTTTGCCACAGGGCCTCTCCAAAAATCGTAAAATTCAAACCCTTGTGAAGTGTAGGTTCTATCACAGGGATAGACTCGCTCTTGCATAGATTGTTCTGCCATTGGGTCAAGTATAGCCAACAGAGTGGAGTGGACACCTGGGGACAGGACCATCTCATGACAAGCTGTTCCTACTCAAGAGATGCTAGTTCTGAAATAGTTCCTCGTGATAGATTTTTCACAGTTTATATTCTCATCTTCTTTGCGCAACAGGACATGAGAATGGCTACACAGTGGCCAAAGAACAAGTGGTCATAAGCAGACGCTTAAGGAGACATGGGCATTATATACTACTTCCTCCACATACTCTCCAGCCTCCCACTGTTTTCAGCTTAAGGGACTTCCTGAGCAGGATGTGGTTTCTGCCTGTTTAGTAACCCTCAATGAATTTATCTCCCAAGACTTGTACAGTCTCCTCCATCAGCATGTGTAAACTGTAAGCATCCACAATCTGCTATGTCACACTGCACAGGTCGAGTCCCTGGTGCAAGAAGAATCATCTCGTCCTGCCTGCTTCATTCAGTGTTCCCAGCTCTTGCACAAGGACAGAGAATGGCCGGTCCCTACCCATACTCTCCATGCCACCCAGAACTTTGCAGACATCTATCATATTCCCCCTAAATTATCCTTCTTCCAAGCTAGAAAGGTTGTTACACAAACCGATCTGTTAAAGACTTCACTGCTTCTGCCGCAATTCTAACCTGGTTTTGAGTCCCTCTGTCTTGATCTTAGTCCTGTGACATCCTCACTCCCTCCATTCTTCTGCCTGTAGAATAGGGATAGTAAAAATGATCCTTTTACCTCGCGGAACAGTGGTGACACAGTAAAGTACAAGTATTATTACTATTAAAGCAATACAGAGTACTCTCTTTTCCCAAGGCTTAGCCAAGGACTCAGAAAAGCAACAATTCCACATCAAGGACAAGAGAAAACAGTATTAATATAAACAAAAATAAACCCATGAGTTTATCTACATTTTTTTCATACTTGTTTAGCAACACAGACTGACTAAAACTCTTCCCATTTCATAAACTCTCCGTTAACCAACCCACTCTAGTGTTAAAAATCTGAAGTGATACAACATCTCCCACCAACCTCAGGAGATTATTTCACACACTTATACGCATAACAGGTCTGAAAAATATGACGTGCTACAAAAGTGGGATTACCAGATGGGTTTTCCTGCCATTTAATCTGTCTCTTCCCTTTCCAACCTTTTGAAGACATAAATATTAAGTCATTTCTCTCCCTTATTTGGCCCATCTTCAGCTAGGTGTGTAAACTTGGTGTCTGATTGAAGGTGTACAAGTTGTCCCATTGTCTTAATGATTCTGAATCATACATTTAAAGTTAGCTATGTGCTTGAGGGTATGTCTTCGTGAACATGTTACGGTGAGGCAGTCAAGGGTGTGGATTTACAGGACACCAGCTACTCTGCAATAACTGCATGGATGAACACCCTTTGCCTGCTGATAAATGCAAAGCAGGTTAGCCCAGAAAGAGTCCAAGCCAAGATCAGCTCTGCCTCCCCACAATCCCTTTTGCTGCTATTCTCTGAATACTCCTCCTTTTGCCAGTCTGTCCCCAGCAGTAACACTACACCCAGAAGTAAACAAGATAGTTGCATATAGAGGCACCTCCCTCACCTCCAAAGGGATCCACCTCCAGACACAGCTGAAATCATACATTTTTTTAATACACCCCTATAATCTTGCAAACTGAAGTCATATTTAAGAGACTTTGTCTCCCCTTGCTGCATTATGGCTTCAGCCCTTTTTTTATGTTCATGTAGCAGGGTATATTCTTTGCAGAGTCTTCATCGTTTATCACACAGGAGTCCTCTAATTCTTGAGCCCCTCTGTTTCCCTCTGCTGGTTAAAAACACGTAGCTGGGGGGAGCATGGAGGGTGGGAAACAGCAAGCAATTCCTCAGATAATTCTCATAGTCAAACCATGTGCCCAGTGTGGGAGGAGGGGGCAGAGGGGACAGAGCTGGCAAGTACTGTATACCAGCGGTTGCTGTCCCAAAGGTACTTCTGAGAGCCTGTAGGTATTGTCACAAAATGTGTATACTTCGCAGGGTCCTGCGCAGAGTTTATCAGCTGTACAGAAATTCCTGCATAGTTTATAATCTGGGCAAGCATCCCAGCCC
Organism: Phoebastria nigripes; assembly: GCA_035582835.1. Taxonomy (NCBI): domain Eukaryota; kingdom Metazoa; phylum Chordata; class Aves; order Procellariiformes; family Diomedeidae; genus Phoebastria; species Phoebastria nigripes. The sequence continues at coordinate 1,393,951 of JAYKAV010003010.1, read as the reverse complement.
CAGTGTTGTCTCTCGCTAGAGTTTCTTCAGAGTAGCAGAGGTTCCCAGGAACGCTCGCAGAAGCTTTTAGCTCAGCACGAGTCACTGCCAAGTTGAAAGGCTCCTCCAAGTCCCTTGTAGTGAGCATCCTGAAAACTGCAGAAGAGGAGCTTGCAGGCTCTGTAAGAGTCCCTAAAAGGCTCAACTTGTACAGGAGTCATGGTCTGGCCTCCAAAAACATTTATCTGAACCAAGACACATTTATCTCAACCTTGCACACATTTAAGGTCTCTCCAATGAGATCATAAAATCCGCGTGATGTAGCTTGAAATGAAAGCTGCCTCATGAAAGTTATTCCTTTGGTGATTTCCTAAAATCTTTTTTTTGTATTCTAATAATCCCTCAGATCCCTAAATGAGGATCAATGCCCCTTTCCTGTTTGAACTAGGTGCTCAAATCAGTTACATGAGGCCAAGTTTCCTCCCCAGGCAGTGTACACCATAGGCAGACAAGGTTATGTTGTCTGCAGTAAATGATGCAGTCAAATACCCCATTATTTGACATATCTCTCGGAACAGTTATCTCCTGAGAAAAGACTGCATTTTTGAGACCAGCTGATTTTTCAGAAATAGCAGATGATCAGTGGGGCAAAAAGGTAGATTTCTCCAAAGGTGAAATAACAATGTTTTCTTATTTTAACCTACAAAAATTACAATTTCCTGAAAACAAAATGAAAGAAGAAGTTCCAACAACCACCAAGCACCTTTTATTCTTCTTCTGAAGAACTGTAACCTGATATTCCCTACTTACTGTGCTTTCCGAGGATGCACCTATCTTCTTACATGTTAGCATTTTTAACGCTTCTTACTAGCCAAAATGTTCATTGGGTTTCTTAAGTTCTGGTATGTTGCTTCCTCTGAATGTGCTAGTCTTGTAGTAGCACTTTCCCTTAACAGCATGTTGAATTCATGTCGTTTACAGTCACCAGTTCCTAGATTCCTTATCGTGCTCAAATCTTCAGTGAACAGAAAGATAAGCTAGGAGCATTTACCAGCTTGAAATCTCTGCTATCTGGACAACAGACCAAAAATTATTTTTTACTTATTTCAGGACTTCAAATTCCAAATATCTGGCTGTATAATTAAAATCTGGATTGTTAAAATATACTGAAAATACATTTACTGTGAAAATGTTTCACCTATTAGTTATTCCACTTCAAACTCTTCAACTCTGCAGTGTTACTATTTTGTTTTGTTTTGATGTTTATTCCTTTTAAGCTAACCCCAAAGAATTTCACTCTCACCCATCGTGGTTATCAAGCTGTAGTTTGCTGGCATTGTAAGTATTCGTGATACACAACTCTCTTCTGCTCTTCCCAGCTTTTTCTTGCATACGTTGATTAATAGCCCTTCTATGTTGATATTCCTGTTAGGAGAATTAGCTCACTCTCATCAGGAATGCCCACCAGATAATCATCTCCATCACTTGGTAACACAGCTCTCGATCTGTTGTACAACTCTTGTATAGGGACGCTTGGTATGTAAATACTCTCCTTAATCTTCATCTTTTGTTTCAAGGATAAAACAAAACAAAACAATAACAAAACCTCCTTTATTTTGCATGCTGGGAGCACATGCCATTAATATTAATTAATTTATTTATTTAAAGTTGGTAAAAGAATTTGCTCTTAGGCTGGGAATGTGACTGCCAAGTTTCCTGCCTGCAATTTGTTACGGCTCAGTAGTAAACTTCTGAAAATAGGAATTTGAAATGGAAATAGTGACAGGCCTTTTAACTACGCTATAATAAGCAGGGTGTTTTATCCTGCATAGTGTATGTCATTACACAATGGCAGCCTATCATAATGTGCACGGAAAACAAACAGGGTCTCTTTAGATCGCTCTCCTGGCTAAAACCGGGCAGACAGAGGAAGTAAAACAGGCGGAAAAGACAAAAGACTAGAAGGTCAAGAACACCACACCCAGACCTAAGCCCTTCTGTTACGCAGTGGAGCACAGGGATCTTAGAGAACTTGCACTTGAATAATTTGACTTTGATCAGCTTGCCATAAAAAAAGAGGTGTCATCTGCTACATTGCTAAAGGGGGTAAAGAAGGAGACTTTCCCTTAAGTCTTAAGCTGCAAATTAACGTACCCAGACTTGCCCTGTTACGCAGAACTAAAGCTCCAAAAAGTATCTATTTCTTGCAAATGTTTCTTATCTGCCTATAATAGTACACTCCATGTAATTCTGCATATATAAAACACATGAACGTTAAAGCTGGTTTGCGTACTAGCTTTCAAGTGTCAGTTGAAAAATGTAATTTTTCAGAGTTGCTGAACATCCAGAGTCCTAACAAGTCAGCTGAGTTTCTCCAGATTTACACCTGTGTAAATGACAGCAGTACTACATCTGTATGAAAATAAAATACTACTATTGTTTTTTACAAGGTATTTGGCAACCAGGAAAATAACTGAATCATATATATAAAACAGAGTCTCTGGGACTTGAACCGAGCACTTCTGGTTTGTAGCGCACATGCTTAAATGCCATACATTGAACTGCCACATCATGTCTATTTTTACTAATTGAGTTTACTTACTTGTGTTTGGGCACCATACCAGCTACTCAGCAAGTCCAGGAGATTAACGTAAAAGCCTCTCTCCATTTAGAAAGTATAGGCACTCTAGATTTACAGCTGCTTATTTTGAGGGTGGCTGACTGCTGATCCTGATGTCTTTGAGTAACAGATGGTTTTGTGAGCTGCACTGATAATGAAAATGATATAATTTGCCTCTTAACATTAAAATAAAGCAGAGAGGCAGAACAGAAGAAAAAGCAATGTATTCACCTTCTACAAATAGCATACCTGAGTACGGGGAGCGGGGGGGAAGCCCAAGCAAAACCGAAGGCTATCTTATCTTCCAAGGCTATTATGTCTTGGAAATTCACATGAGGAAAAACTTGCATAAAATAACCCGGCCTGATCTGGACTGTGAAAGCATTGGCCCCTGTAATGTTAGAATTTATAGCTTTAATCTTCTTAAGAGCTGCATGGCTCTTCTCACATGCGGGGAAAACAGATTTGATGTTTCTGAGATTAAAACTACTGAGCTGAACTTTGCTTGTTATTGGCCAGAAGCATTTGGAAACCTAATAAAGCATTCCATTAAAATCTTGGCATTTTAGTAACACAAAAGAAATAGGCTTCTCAAAATGTGAGTCCAAGGCAAAAGGACACTTTTGGGGGGGGAGATTCTGGAATTTGGATTTTAACAAAGTTTGCAATGACTTAAAAATAGATCAAAGGAAACGCGAGGTAGAATGGAACAATAAATGCTTGATGTAACTAGCAACGTGCAATTCTTTGTTATTTAAACTTTATTACATTTGAAGTCCTTTTTTCATGTTCTTTTAAACCTCATACTTTTGCGAGTCTGTGAGTAGCTGGAAAAAGTACAACACTCGTCACTGACTAGCTGTGTGGTCTCTAACAGGTAACATAAGGCCTGATTTCTTAAAATTATGAGCATCCACAACCACAGCTGAGATCAACGTGAGCTACTAGTGTTCTGGGCTTTAGATGACCAGCTTTACTCTGAAAAAAAAAGCTCTGTTAAGGCTGGCTAGGCTACAATTTTAGCTGCACAGGAAGCCCACACTGAACACAGTTACGCACCTATAGTCAGTATATGATTTGATTTGATCTGTGAGGACGCAACTAATTTTTCTGTAGAAAGAGGCATAATACTCGTAGTGATGGTATAATCTATGAGTTCAAAGCTGTAGCACGACTGAACAAGGGTGATGGTCTTGCCAGTAGTGGTAAAACCTTGTACAGTACCATCTGGGGAAATGAGACGAGAGCTACCTGGTGCCAGCTGCACTGTCGAGAGCCGTTGCTTGCCTTCTCCACCAGTGAAAAGGAGCCTCATAAACTACTGCCTTTACTGTGCTCTGCAAGTAAACAAACAAACAAACAAACAGAAATAAAGACTTATAATCAAGCATAAAAGAAGTAAAGCTTCATAACCAACCCTAAATAGGACAGGCCTCTTGCTAGGGTTCATTGAAGGGGTTTGGGTCACAAGGTAAACAACATTAATCCAATGTGCTTTGAAATGGCTTGGTCCTGTCTGTACTGGCAAAGCCAACCATGAAAGCTATGCTAGAGTTTGCCTGCACATGGTTATATCTAATTCAGATCTTCTAATTACAGTCTACTTATAAGTTGCCCTTTAGAAGCAGAAAGTACATAGGCTATCTTCTGGAAAGCTTGTGGTTAAAACCCTGGGATGCCTGTAGTGATAATCAGGTAACAATTGAATGCCTACAAACAAATTTTAGCCTGGATTTTACCCCACCCAGAGAACCAGAGTGTTGCATCTGGATCGCACGGCTGGTGTGAATGAGTCCTACACAGGTAACACAAGCTCATCCCGCTGTAGATAACCCCACAGAGTTCACCTATGCAATTCCATTTTCTGCACTTTCAAAAGAAATTCACCTTTACACCATTGAACATTGCAGGGTGCTCATAAACTGGCTGTTAATGTGGCTGGTGTGCTTTATTTTTTGTGGCGCTAACATATGAAGAGCTATCTACTGTAACAGGTGCTCTTTGACAGTGCAAAATAATAGCACTCTGACTTAAACTCTAAACTATAAACAATCCCTCTCTAACTACAAAATGAACACACAGAAAGGGGAGTCTTGTCAACTAAGGTATTAGTAAATCAAGTTGAGGAAGACAAATTATTCACTAAAGCTAAAGTAACTAAAATTTTACTCAGTTAACACTACTGTCATTACAGTTCTCCGGTTCTTTGCCATAATTAGTAGATACGAAAGAGAGTAATTATAAGCAACACACAGTAAAATCAGTTACGTGTTTCTTTGCTATGTAAAAGCAACATAAAGTGTTTCTATTCTTCCTTTTTATTAATTTCTATCGGTAGAAAAGATGCTATATAAATACTTACTACTGGTAAGATGCCTGGCCACATCAAGACAGCCCTTTCCCAAGGGATTTCATAATTATGTTTTCCCCACCAAACCACAGACAGGGCCGTGAATTAAAAGTGACCCTGTTGGCCCACTGCTGCAGCTGCCACGTATTTGATTACAAACTTACTAGTACTAACGCCAAGGAGGGAAGTTACAACATAAGCTGAAAATGAGTTCAAGCGTAGCTTTCTGCACAGAATGTCCCTGGTAACCTGGCTGCAAAAAGCATTCAACACACAAAGATGAATTTTTTTTAACCTTTAAAGAAAATGCATTCCTCCTGTCCTCCCTATCTCTTCATGAAATCCCGATGCAAAGTTCTCCCGAAGGCTGTGCTGTGGGCAAATACCCTAGATTACAAGGTCTGCAGGAACACCTGGAGTACTTGTGACATCTCAAATCTAAGACTGCTTCAGAAAGGACATGGAGGACTTGGAGGGGAACACGGGCAAAGGGATGCACACTGTGTTACATGGCACAGTGGTTCCTGCCCCATAGTGGCAGCCTCTCGGGCTCTCAGGCATTCCTGAACATCATGGCGGGAATGGCGACGACAAAGCTGGCCTTACCAAATACATGCAAGTGCTTATGCAGCTGCCTGAGGGATAAAATGAGTTAGCAGCTCATTGTTTTCTTCAGCATGCACTGGGAGACGTTTCTGTGTCGCTCAGTTCAGGATCAGGCTTGCAAGGCCTGATTCTTATGGCTTTTGAAGAAACAGGTATGCTCAAGAAAAGACTCTGGCAGCTGTCTGCAGACAGGATTTAATGCATTTCATGGGGCTCCTGGCGGGACTCTCAAACTCCTCTGCATGACAAATGCAGCCAGGTTTTATCCCATGCATTTGCATTGACTGCATCTCCTGCAGTACCTGGTGCTAAATCCCAGAGCTAAACAAAGGTACACACGGGTAAAGCTGCCTTATCTAGGCCTTGACTGCATGCGTTAAGGAAGCAGGACTAACCGAAAGGCTCTCCTCTGAAAGCCGAATTTACCTTCTTTCTCCTTCCCAGATGAAGTAGTGAAGCAGGCACCAACCCCATCAGTTTTGCCAATGCTAGTCCAGGGCATGCCCAGGGGCATAGTTTGGGTGCTCAAAGAACTTCYCAGCATTGAAAGACTTAGCTCAGGAAATGCAAAGGGTCAGGGCCTGCCCTCCAGAGCCTGACAAAAGGGTGTGTGCATACACTGAGGAAGGAGGCTCCCTCGGTTGCACAGAGCTAGCTCCATGGCTCTTTCCCATTTCCCTAAAGATCCAGGGTGTTTGTGTGCGAGTTACGAGGAAACCAGCAGACCAGTTAGCGTGCAAGGGGAGCTGGCGGTCTCAGTCAAGATTGCTTTAGGTAACGTAGCAAAAGGACCACTTTCCCTGGCCCCCCAGACCGCAAGCCTCCTACCTGGGATCCAAGCCAGCCCCAGGTCAGGTAGTGGGAAGGCCCCTCAGTCCCCACTCGTTATAGCTGACAAGTGAAATGAATCCGTTAGTCTCATTTTAATGTATACAGCAAAATCACTGTGCAAATCTGCCACGACGGGCAGTTTGTGCCCATGATGCGAGCTAAACCCAAAACAGCAGAAGGGTCATAAAATAAGGATTAAAGTTCAACAAGGAAGCTGATAATGAAGAAGCCTGCCCAGACTATGCCCTATTCTAGCCAGCGTTACGTTATCTTCTAATTTTAGAACAGCTGAAAATCTTTCCCAGACCAGAAGTTGACAAGAGGCTGAGCAACGCCGATGTCGTTAAATCTTTGTTTTCAGGCGCAGTGTTGTCTCCACACTGCAAGAAGTTGTTTCAGCATGTGAAATTTTACAGGAAGGCACACACTGTCGGTGGATGCCCATACAGGGAGCTATGTAATATGTTGAAACCATCTGGCATTTTGCGGTTTTGCAGTATCAGTCAGACGCACTGTCTGGAAACACAGGGCTCAAACCCAGAGTCCTTGATTCAGGTCAGATACCTACAGACGCCTGCGGATGTTTGGCCGGACTGAGAGCTGCAGAATAAAGCACTTAATTAGGCGGCTGAAGTTTACGATTGATTTCAAGGCCAGCCGAGCTAGAAGCCTATTACTGCTTAGGAAGTTTTAGTAAATGTAATTATTACGGCATGTTTGATATAATACACGGTCTTCATGAAATGCTCCAAAATAATCATTTTAAAGACTCGTTCTGTTGCTGTCATGCTTTGTACCTTCTGACTAAGGAACAGGCCAGATGATGTGAATCCCAATGTGAAGCTTACTGAAAACTACCACTAAAATTAATAGAGCATAGTTACAGAAGAGTATTTTGTATAGAATTACCTTCTCTGGAGTGTGAACAATGCTGCTGAAAGCAGGCTCTGGGTTACATTATTCCTGTGATCCAAATTTTTTTAACCAGCTGATGTCACTAGGGAGATTTGAAGTCTTTATATATAATTACCGCTCAAGGCCTAGAGGAAGGGGGGAGGAAAGACAATGAAATTATGTTTCATATGTTGATTCAGAGAGTAACCTGCAGTGGCCTGTTAACTTGTTTCGTCTATCAGGAAAAGCAAATTAATTCTTGTATCCAGTCGGTTTTATGAGTGGCAGCTCAATTTGCTTTCCCAGTTAAGCAGGGAAGAAAGTAGCCTTTTGTCACAAACAATTGCTTCCTGCAATGCTGCAGAATAAGATGTAAAATAGGCAAAGAGCTTTGGATACAGCTTCCAACGTCCTACTAAGAAGTAAAATTTCTTTCTTTCATCTTCCCTCAGAGAAGGAATTCAGGTTATGCTCTGCACTAAATTAAAGTGTTCTGCTCAGTTATGTACATGTACAGCTTTGAAAACTGTTCCTGCTTCTAGGTCAAGGGCTCTCCCTGTGGCCGGATGCCAGCTTTATCCCTGGACTCCCATAATCCCTTGAAATAAATCAACTTTCCATTGAAATCCTCTGCCAGTTCCACTTCAGACTAAAATGTGCTGTCTGTAGCATGATGCTCTTTTATACTTTTGTAGAAACAAAAAAAAGAAGAGAAACAATGTGGTCATTGTATACTGGATACAGTTCGATGTAACCCACGTTGTGTATATTAAAGGCTATCTTTGTATGTTGCACTAACCCCAGATTTCAGCATTTATTATTAGCACTAAGAAAAATACCTTTGACCGAAGGCATAATTCGACTGGTTGAAAAGGATCCCAGCTTGTGTGCGTGCGTGTGTGCATGTGTGTGTGTATCCCATGACTACTCTGCTCACGTGGACTGAAGTGTGTGGATGCGTTATACTACTTCCCAGCCTGGTCAGATGAAGCCCTCAAAGATTTTTTTCCTCTTTCCTCTCCCCCCCCCCCCCCCATATCAATTTTCTTCTCTGTGTGTTATAAATGAACCTGAATACATTCACACGTTCCTGTGGAAGACTAGAAGCTGTCACTTCATTTCAGGGAACCAGGCGGCTTTAAACTCAGCTGCAAGAAAGCCCAGATGCTACTACATCTCCGGGGGAAACTTATCTATTCAGAAAGGGGGAAACTTCTGAACAATAATAACAAAACATAGCTTAAAGATGCTGCTGCCGTCCTCCTGCCGGTGCTGAGGTCAGTACTTTGGAGAGTGGGAGCCAGTCAGAAACTGCAGCACTCTCCTCAGAAGACTGACATTTCTGAAAAGCTCTGCTTCTCCCCAAATCTCAGTAACTTTAAATGGTCTGCCAGTTAAATCAGAACAGCCTGGTATAAAGCCTCCAATTTTCTGACAACCTTTATATTCTCTTGGCTCCTACAAGGCCCTAAAGCTGATCGTGTATAATCCTGAACTGAATGTAAAATAAATATGAAAACCTGTCATGATTTTACAGTTTTCCAAAGGATATTTCACTAAATAAAGAGAGCTGTATTTTTGGCACACAAACGCTCCATATAAAAATCACAGTTAGTTCTTTAAAATAAAGTTACACAATGCGGTGCCAGCCTCTGCCCTCCGAAGTTTCCCCCTGAGTGCTGGGGAGCAGCCGGCTACATCCCATGAGCCGGCCGGCCCCAAAGGTCCCGTGCTCCTTTCCCCTGCACAACTGCTGTGCGAATCGGGGCAATGACACCGGCCTGAGCCAGCCCAGCCCCTGAGGGTCCCTCCAGCACAGGAGCCAGGGGGAAGTACCCAGGTCTCACCCGAGCTGGGACACAGCCCATGGTGGCCAGCTAAATCGAGCACTGGCAATTGCTTCCGTGCTTGTGGTGCAGATACAGCCTGAGCAAATCGTGGCCCAGAGCTCACCCAGCCTTCATGCCCTTGAAATCTGTTGCTAAGAAAATAACAATTGTTTGCAGAAACCTCTTCCGCTAAGCCTGTGTTATTTAGCTATCTACGTTAACTGTGTGTCAAGGTGTGGGCTATAAGCTGAAGTGTCCACAGGACTAAACCACGGAAATGAGTTTAAATCACTGACAAACTAGTGCTGATTTCAGGCTCCACCGGCTTTTCAGACCTCAAGAAGATCTGCAGGTCCTGAGCATAGCTACAAGGCCAGACAGAGACACGTAGGTCTAGCAAAGTAGGACACAAACACAGCGACCTGGATGACAGACACGAGGTGCATTTTGACCAAGGCCGTGACCAGACTAATGAAGTATCTATTTGCCACCTGGCAGGAAATCTAAAAGACCAGTCCTGCAAGTTCTGGGGTACCTCACAGTTAAAATCACTACAAGTTTTGTTTGCACTGTACAGTTTGGATGGTTGGGAAGGAGGAAATGGAGGCAAGGCACTCAAAATGTTTGCAGGTATGTCTGCAGAGATCTTCCATCCAAGGCATCTTGCAGGTTTTAAATGTTACACACCTGTCTCTCTTACATTCTCCTCCTGGAACATGGTACAGGCAATTGCACTGAATATAAAAACCACAGTAAACCATACATCTAGGGCTTTAATTTTAAATCAGACTGAGTGAAACTATCTGGTTTTCCCCTAGAAGCCCTCAGTGGACAGTTTCTTCAGTTAGCTTCAGCACCTTCAGGCCTTCCCTTTAAGTGAGGAGTGCAGCTGAACCCAAAAATTCAAAGCCAAACTCAGCTGAAACTATTGTTTCATCTGGTTACACGTCAAAACCTCAAACCTCGTGTACACAGGGCTCAAATTATAAACCTATCAGGCTCAACCCCAGAGCTGGACCCAGGTTTGCCCACGGAGCCCGTGAATCTTTTAGAGAAGCCGATCCGAGTTTCAAGTTCATAATGAATTGCAAACCCACAGTGGCCGGGGGAGTTTTCCAAGGTTAAACAGTGAGTTAGAAGGGGAGCTAAGAAGAGAACCGCAGCCCTGCCCACTTCACACACTTTGCTACCAACAGAGGTAGAAACTCGCTCTGCTTGAACTTCACTCTGTATAGCCTTCGCCAAACCACTCAAAATAACCACTTTTTTGCCTGTTAATTGTTTTAATAAGTCACATGGCAGTGAATGACTAAAAACTACATCATCCCTCTAAGGATTCAGCTGTGGAAAAAGCATCCATTTAGCTGCAGGGTAGTTATTACTGCATAGCTTTGATTTTGCTACACAATGCACACCCTGTTTACTGAAATGCTTACATGCTGCTCTGGGTGAAATCGTCATCACTTACAGGTATACTCTGAAGCTAAAGGAATGAGCTCAGATCCACTTATCTAGACCCCAAGCGAGCCCTGTCCACTTATCTGGATCTCCACAGCGCTCTCAGATGTTGGTTAATGCCCCTTTGGACATTTTTTAACACTACTCAAATCTCTGCATCTAAAACGTGAAGATAAAATTTCAAGGTGAGAAAACACAACTGCAGTTAGAATACCTGCCCCTCCTGGTAACTCTGCTGACTGCCATGGCACAAGGCTCACTGGAGAGCACGGGGATGATTTCAAGTTCATGGCATAACATAATGTAGTCCCTTTTGAATTTAGACCATTGTGCAATCGTTACTTATTTGCCTGTTTCATATCAATACTACCAAAGCTTTAATCTCTAAGACTTTTGGCGATACAGCAAGCAATTGTTCCAGGATCTAGACTTAATGCTGAAATACCATCAGGGCTGAGGATTGCTACATATTGCTTTCTAATAGTCCCTGCTGTTTGACACCTGGAATGGCATTAAGGAGCTCTGGCACTGTATCCAGAGTTCTCTACCAATAATTTAAAGTGCTTCTATAAGATGGGAAGAAGAGGAGGGGGATCAGCATTCAAGGACTGAGTCTACTTAAGGTATTGAAAACATTTTTGTGGGGTGAAGGGTCAGCATTTGAAAAGTAAGGTATGGCTTATACATACGCAGTGAAAAACTGAGATTCTGATACCTACCTTTTTCCCGTTCAGGTTAATTAGGAGTTTTCTGTACTCTGAGATAGTTTTGCTTGCAGGCAAATTTCTTTTGAGCTCAGCAGCCAGGACTGTATCTAGGGCTAAGCTTTCCCACCATATCACTCCAACATTAAAAGAATTTTTCTGGCTTCCTGTTAAACCATGCACTGATTACAAAATTCTTTTGCTTATTTAGGGCCAGATTCAATAAAAATTCCGTCCAGCTTCCGCATCATGGAAGGCCACAAAAGCCCTGAAATATTTTGGTTTTGAGCCCTGTGTGGGCTTCCATGGCTTGGATGCTGGGTAACTATTCCAGTGAATGTGGTCCTCATAAAGCTTCTCAAGGTCCTGCTCCATATGGACCGAGTGATTTCTCTTTATTCTCTCCAGCGTGGATTACAATCAACTTCAGAGAATCTCTGATTTATGCCTCTAGCTACAAGCTAAATCCTAGAGGAATAGGTCCTTTTCATATCAGGTCACATCCTCTGCAGAACACTGACAGAGAAATCAGTGTTTCTGAAAAGAAAGCACCACTTACAAAAATCTGGTATGTTTTGCATGGAAAGGCTTTCTATGAATATAAGCGAATGGTGAAATCAAAAAGGAAATTCAATAAACTACTCATTATCTATATTCATACGACTAAGCTACACATGGAATGTAGCTTTTATCCTCCATAAAAAATGTACAGATGTTCTATAGAAAACTGCATGAACAAACTTTAACCTCACGACTGCTATTATTTTGTAATAAAAGGCTTACAGCATAATGTGAGCTTTTTTTAGAATGTAAGTTCCATGTGAGTAGTGTGTTGTTAATTTAATATTAATGCAATGCACCAGGAAGAAGTCTGCACAGAATCTCAAAGAGAGAGAATCACAGTGCTGCAGACAGGAGATTTGTGGCATGGATTTTATTTGTTTCGGCACTCAGCACAAAATTCATTGACCAGGATTCCCATTGCCACAGGGCAGTGGATTCATCTACAGATATTTTCACATGCCTTGGCATGAGGATTTTGCTGCAGCGTTCCCGCTACTGTTCCTGGGAATCATGTGGTTAAGTCACCTTGCACTGCACTGAAAATTTACCTCTCACTGTCAAGTGCATATGAATGAGCTTCTTTTTTGGGAACAGCAAAAGAAAAAAAGAATCTACTGAATAAACTTTTGAATTTCTTTTGCTGAACCATCCTTCAGGTAGCAGGTGCGAATGCTTTCACCAAACTTGCAGATTGCAAATGCGGTGCCTGCTTTGCTTGTACCACAAATGAATTAAAGTGGGGGAGCAGAACAGAAATCCAGTTTCATCCATACAGTCTCCCTTTCCCAGTACCTGAGCCCTCTCCTCTGCAGCGTCTGCCATTCAGAATACCTATCCTCTATTTCTCCAAGGAGTCAGTTCACYGTCTCATCTCCAAATGCATCGGTGAAGTAATTTATGACTGCCATTATAATCGGTTAGCAGCTCCCAAGCATGTAAAAATAGCAACAATAATCTCTCCCACTTTTCCTTCCTTAGCACCCCATAGGAGAAAGAGCTTGATTAATCCTGTAGGGGTTACACATGCACTTGTGCGTTTCTATAACTTACAGAGGGAGTTTGACATTTTCTGTAAGCGATGATGTCTACAGACATTTTATTCATTGCAGAAATACATTTCCTCAGTCTAGATACAGCTTCTGGGAAAGTCCTGTGTCTAGAAGCTTCCTTCTATGGCTTGACAGTTTCATTGCTTCTGTGAAATGCACTTGCGTGCGATCACGATCGTAAAGGAAGGCCCCATCTCAGAAATGGTGAAGGCCATTTTCTTGGAAGCCTTCCAGGATCAAATTTGAAAACCTACCCAGGACTCCATGCGATGAAGCAGAACTTCCACGCACAGCAGAGAGAAGAAAATGGGGAGACATTTATGAACAACAGGCCTATGGCAATGTGTGCGTGCTAAACTGACAGACTGCTCCCATTTGTTCCAGTTTTCTGAGCATGTGATTTCAAATGCAGTTATCATTTTATGTGGACTATGGTGGCTGCACTGCACCCAACAGAGTGAAGACAACAGTCTGGTTCCTGTGAAATGGAGATGGAGCTTTTCTATTTCTGTGCATATTCTGTGGGCAAATACTAAAGCCCAAAAGTTCACAGAGGTGCAACAAACATCAAAGGCCCTCAGCACCTGGAATAGTTACGGAAGGAAGAATTTCAAAGTACTCCTCTGCTTCTACAGTCATCACCTAGGTCTAAACTGCTAGGAAAAATTACATTAGTTTCTCTAAGGGTATAATTTAAAATCCATTTTAGATAAACGGGTGTAAAAGACAGAGTGGGCATTCTCATATCTCAGTGTTAAACCATGTCTGGTTTGGTTTAAGCTTAAATCTATTTAGGAGCTGATTTGATATTTGCAAATAAGACAGTCTTAAGCACAGTCAATTTGGTTTACATGTGATTTTAAGTAACATTGATGCAGCTATTAAATACAACTGAGATCTTAGACTTGTCTGGTTCACTTCTGGCCATTTGCTCTGCAGTGCAATGCCAACCTCAGGGAGTCGCTAAGATAATTAGGGGAAGGCAGTAATTATGCTTGCAATAAGGAATATGAAAACGTAGATAGCATCTACAGAAAAGCAGGCACTTTAGCTCACCATGTGATCTCCCCAGCTCTCCAATGGTTTCACATGGGTATGGAAGAAGCCTTGTCAGCTTCCAGAGATGAGGAGTTTGGACACAGGAAAACAACTGCTGCTTGTGACTCCTCTGGCTCCGCCTTAGGAGAAGGAACAGAATGATTTCATGGAGCTTCCACTGATACACACAGCTTCTCCACACAGGTTAGCAGCATTCGATGATCAACAGTATCAAATATCAAGAGTCACCCAACAAATAATTACACACTACCATTTTTCACTGGCCAAAGTTACAAGGACAGTCTCAGTACCCTGCGCTACCCTGAAACCTCAGCGATAGGGATCAAGTTACTGGCTGCCTCACAGCTGATGTTAGAGATTAATTTTTGTCAACCTGATCAGCAGAGGACAATTAAGGTTTGGGCAGTAGCTTGTAGGATCTCGCTCTCTGAAAAACAGATCCATGAATGAATTTTGCCAGACCACACATTAGCTGTGATGGAAGATTCAAATCAAAGGGGGAGATCATAACCTCCATTTACTTCTGCCCAAAATACCCTGTTTCCATACCCATTTGCTCAAACTTGGAAAGACCGTGTTACATTTCTTCTCCTGATTTAGCTTGAGCGCCTGGCATGTTTCGGCAGAGGCTGTGAAATAAGATACCTCATAGAAGAGACGTGACAAGGTGAGTAGTGTCAACTGAGGTTTATAAAGCAACATTAGGCTCCTTCTGTAACATCAGAGAAGTAGGCGTCTGGCAGTGACAAGGTATGTTGCAGTCCTTTGCATCCACATCTGTGTCAGGCAACATTTCTGCCACTGGTAGTCATGGGATGTCTTTCAGTTCTTCTGCTCAAGTCTTCACTCATTTCTGGGAGGGACAGGGAGCAGACAGAAGAGCAGGAGCTGAAGGCTGAGCATGCCTGGCAATAGTTACCTCTCTGTCTCCCTGATCTGTTCTGTTACTCCAAAATGTTTTCTAAAACAATAGGCAACACAAAAGAAATGTTGGGTTGGCCTGCTTTGTGCTGCTCCAACCACGTTCCCTTTTTGCGATCTGCTCATTCAGCAGACTGGCTGATTGCCTAGAGAGCAAAGCCCCACAAGCTGATGCATCATATCTTTCAGTCAGACTAACGGGATTTACCAGGGGTGGGAAGGATTTGTCTCCTTCCCTGCATCAGTGACCATTTCTTCCTTTGCAATCAATTGGAAAAACATCTCGAGGAGAAATATTTCCTGTGCGGTTGATGCTCCCATCTGCAATAACCTGGGTCTGCATATGTATACCCTGGTCCCCTTTGGGTTAGGCCGAGAACTCTTCTCCTTCGCCAGCAGCCCTGTAACAGGGACCAGAACTGAACCCCCCGCTTTGGCTCCAGTTTCCCCCAGTTGCCATCACACCTTGCACAGTCACACGGAATGATGCAAGCGACAAGGACACCACGTGTTTTTCAGAGTCCTGCCCCCACCTTTTAGGTGAGGAGCACTGCCACATCCCCCAGAAAGCTCCACATACGCTATTAAAAGAAAACAACCACCACTGAAAACAACTCAGTGCCTTCTATGCTAGAAGTAACAACTCATGGGCAAACTATTCATCTATTAACATTTTTCATTAAAACAATCACTCCCAACTGAGACTTATGAAAGACCCTGCCAGGCCAAAATATCAGCCCAGTTACAGTATTTATTATTACAACTGTCGGGCCAGAGGGGTTTGCTGCAGAGGATCCAGCAGGCGTGCTCAGACAGGAGCTCCTGCCTATGGGCCAGCCGCTTCACGAGCAGGACTGGGAAACGTCAGATGTCAAGTTCTCACTTCAGGTCCTGCCCTCTTCCCCCTTTGACCACCATGGATCATTTTAGCCGTTTAGCAACCGGCAAAGACCACATCAGGCAGAGTAAGCATCAGTGTTGTCCTGCTTTTAGAGCTGATAAAGGTCTTTGTCTCAGCTTTCCTTATTTTTAAACTACTATAGCATGGCTTCAAGGGCTTGTGACTTGTCAATCAGCAGGGGAGGGACAAGCTGGAGGACGAGGTGTACTTTCCTCAAGATGGTGGCTGCTCCCCATAGCCACGTGCTTCGGGAGAGGTGGCTGAGGGCATCTGTAAGCTGCAGGTCTGTGCTCAGGAGTCACGGGCTGGTCCTGGTGCAAAGAGAGGCTTGCACTTGGGTTTCATAATGGAGTTCATGGAAGTCAGTGGAAATTGAACTGCGGCCAAGGTGGAGAGCCATGTAGAACAGATGTCTTTACAGAGGATAAAACAAACAAAAAGAAATACTCAGACCCCGAGTTGGAACTCTTGGCCCACGCTAAATCTGTAAAAAACCCCAAAGTGCTCTAGAGGGAGGCTGTCCGACACACTTAAATTCCACATGTATAAAGTAAAACACATTTGCATTGCTAATTTAATAAAGGACTTCTTGACCCAAAGTCAAATACTAGCACAAGTCTTCTGCATGGAAAAGCTCTGATAAGCACGCTCTTTAACTCTCTCTGTGAATGTTCTGTAATGCTCCTCTTTAAAAGCACGTATTCTCCTAGTGTCTGATGCTAATTATCTTATCAGATAACAGGCAGCCCTGTGCTGAGTAGGTATGTAATATATTAGCCTTGGGGAGGGGAAAAAAAAAAAGCCTTATCTTTCAAGTAGATTTGAAAATGCATATGATCTTTCTGAGTCTGTGGAAACTTTCCTCTGCAGCACAGAGCTTATATAAGGAAGAGAAAGAAGAAGGGAAAAAAAAAAAAAGAAAAAAAAAAAATCCCCAAACCCGTACAGCTTTCAGGCTGCAATTCTCCAGGCTGTTCCTTTCTGTTGAATTTTCTCCTCTATCAGTATTTTGCAATGACATACAGGTTAAACCGTTCATCTGGCATGGAAAGCAGCTTTGGTAATTGCAAGTTTACATTACACTGTAAACGAGCAGATTATAGTAAACAGATGAACTGTGTAAATAAAATATCACCACTTAGCTCTCCTTTGTGACTTGTATTCTGATACCACTACTACTGCTTTTACTACAACTACTACTACTACTGCTAGGCTTCGGCTGACAGCTCAGCCTGAAACCCTTTATTCATCTTTATTACTACTTCAGCTGTTTTGAGAGCAAAAAGGCATGGAGGACTTATTGGCCAGAGGCTCTCTAACCTAGCAGGCCTGCCTGGGAAATCAATATGCCGCACTCAAGAGCACAAAGATGGATTGTGAAGCCGGGGCTGGCGAAGGAACGCGTGCTGCATCTGGAAGGACAGGGAGACAGCCAGTTCCGCTCCACCAGAAGCCTCCCAGACCGTGCATGTTTGCACACCAACCTCGTGGCATCCTTCCAAGACAATTTGTGAACCTTGGTTCACACCGTTTTCAAAGTAGGTCATACGCAGTAATCTCAGCTGAGGAGAGATACACTGTCAGCAGCAGTCGCTGCAAGGAGGGAGATAGCTACAACCAATGAGCGAGCTGGTGCAAGCGGAGAGCCTGAGAGCTATGAAAATGCACGGTCTGGGGCCAGCTGCAGCAAGGTGCTCGCCTTGCTCAAACAGCTGACAGGCGAGCTCTAACAGACCCAGCCTCTTACCATTTATAGCTGTAAAAGGACCGACTGTTCTCCTGGACGCAACCACCAGCACGGCTTAAATATTAATCTGAATGAAAATACAGTAGGAGAAGAAATCTAAGCTTTACTTAGCTCTGTGCTCCTGACAGCAGGAATCACAGCTAATTCTGAATTATGGGATCTAAATTTACTATGAGCTTCGCATTATTGCTTCCTCACCTGTCCCTGCTCTGACAGACAAAACACAGGGTTGGAGAGAGATGTGTTTTTGACCGAGAGGATTCCCAAAGCACTTAATGTTTCCTGCATTTTCCTGTATCCCTTGCTTGAGCTGGTTTAGGGGCATGGAACTAGAAATGGGCACATTTAAAGGTATATTTTTGAAAGATGGTGTCCAGGAAAATAAATGCAGAAATGAGTGAGCATGCTTGTTTCCACACTATAACAATATAAAGACCATCAGAGAGTTACCAGTTTAAAGCAACAGCATGAAACTTTGCAGGCATAGGAGCTGTTAGGAATGCTTTGCCTTTAAACACAGCCTGCACATCATCAGAGATGACTTGATGCTAGAAAGCTGAAGGATTGCCTGAAGAGTGCTACTGCGTTATGCAATTTTTTAAAAAATGGGTTAATTTTTAAACAGGTTCAATTTAACCTTGCTTCTGGTCAATAGTTACATGAATCTGAATGAAAAGACACTCTCTGAAGAAATCCACACTAATATAATGGGTGTGCATCATTTTTAGCACTGAAATCAACACGGAAACAGCAGAGCTGGGCAAGCATTGCTTTTTTTGAATCTGGCAAGGAAAAGGACTGACTTTCCTCCATTTGAAAAGTTGTCCTTTTTCCTTCTTTTCTTTCTTTCCCTGTGATGTGTCAGGCTGGAAATCTTATACAGAAAGGAGCAAGTGAATTCTGAAGTTATCAYGCTCTATGCAAAGAGAGAGGGGGAGATGGCACGTTGTAGACTAGCAACAAGGCTTATCTCTTGTCTAAGAAAGAGCGCACAGAATGACTTTCTGCTTCCTTGGGAGCGACCTACCTGATCAATAGCTTGTGCAGGGAGTTGTACGACATGCAGAAACATGCAACAACGTGCTACTTTTATCAGCTAAAAGGGTGCTGCAATGACTTTCTATGCAAATATATAGAAAAATCCATAAATCCAGAAAGGGTTATCATTCGGTACATAATCAAGGGAACAATTTATACTCTAACACGGGATGTGATACTTCCCTGCCAAAATCATATTGCTCGCCTGCTACCACTAAGCTTTGAAAGAAAAGTAACCAACAAAAACCCCTTCTGCTGCTGCCTCCCAAAAGAAAATCCCTTCAAGAAAAATTGTAACAAAGAAAACCCCCAGACACTTCACTATTTTTTCCAGAATGACAAAGAAATCTAGCTGTGGTTACAAATGGGCTCAGTATTGTACAGTTTCAGGTCATGTGAGTTTTATTACTTTTCAGGCTAACTTTTGCTTTTTTCCCAGACAGTTGCTGGCAGTTATCGTCTTAGGATTGAGAGCAAACTACTTTGAAAACAAATTTGTTCAGAAACCTTTTTAAAACGATACAGAAAAAAAATCTTTTGTGTTTTTCATTTCAGCTTGGATGTAACCTGTTTTTTTTCTCCAGTCTTTGAAAGGAATGAGTCTGAAATGCTAAACAGGTCACAGAGTAATTACGCATCCACCTGAAAATTAAACACACATTCAAAGGCTTAACTAACAGCATATGCTAATTCATAACAGGTATATGTCACTCATTTTTTTCGTGGTTGATCATTAGGGTGGTAAGCAAAACCAGATCCCATCAAACCCAGAGAAGAAACGCTGTAATCTTTCTGCAGGGTTAAAAGGAGAGAGACAACAGCAAGGTGATACTGTGTTGATGAAGCTGATCTGATACTGCAGGGCAGCCACAGCAAATCTTGTGTGTCTGACATCCTGGTGTCAAGGTTGGGAGGTCCCTGGGGTTACTCAGAGAAAGATCAGTCCTGAGGCCTGGCCAAGCTCCTGTGCCTGGGCAGGTCAGCAGAGTCAACTCCTCATCCAGGCCAACCTGAGACCAAACCTGGACGGCTACTTTCAACGTTGTAAACCTGCATCTCAGTTGAAAAGACAGACAAAGATTTTGGCAAATCCTCTCATGTTCAGTCCAGAGCCAAATTTATTTTCTGGGACGTGCATCTTCTTGCTCTGGTGTTACTGAATATTTTTTGTTAGCTTACTATGTTTTCCCTGGCCTTTCATAGCTCAGGTTTGGCAGCAGCATTTCAGGTGCACAAAAGAAATTGAATCTACATTTCCTTCACAAAGTGGAGGCGTTTGGGTTAGTAACATCTCTCTGACAGATTTCCTTGGTGGTAAAAAACATTTTTCTTTGACCTGGAGAGGGGAATGCACAGTGCTGGCAGAGATCAAAGGCCCAGTGAAGAAGTGCAAAGGACCTCAGCAAGGCCTTTGCAGAGGTGCACGGTGGCACAGAAGAACTATGAACGAACATAGCTGGTTTGTACACGACCTGCCTACAGCTGACTACAGATCTGCCTCCAGCTGAGCACTTGCTGTGAGTGAGTTTGGGATTTTTTGGAACAAGCGCTGCAGTACTCTAATAAACTGGTGCTGGTTAAAGGAGATCTTTGGCCAGTGCCAAGACTGAAGATGGATTAAAGGTGGCTTAGGTCAACCTTTGCTTCCTTATCCCGAGTTCCCCAAGATCAGCACAGGTAAGGACTGAGTGCTAAGCTATTATTTATTGCCTTTTGGATCTGCTGCTGCAGTGAGTTTGAAGAGTAGCATGACCTGGCTCTTCCCAACCACCTTTGCGCTTAGTAAAAGCTCTGGCTTCACAGCATGCCAGATACCCGCTGTGTCAGGAACAGGAACCCCACATATCACCTCCCAGACAATTTTTAAACCGAGCTAAGGCTCTTCTCCTGTTTAAAAATTCAATTTTTTTTTTCAATGTTATGTTTTCTGGAATATTCTAGTTAGGCTTGGAGGACCTCACATGATCTCTTCCGCCTATGATCAGCAGATAGCTAGATAGGAATAGGGTGGAGGTAAAAAATAGGGTTGTTACTACTGCATGTTCAGTAGCATGCACATACTTTCATACTAGAGAAGGTTTTCCATAACAACATCTCTAATCCACTGATGCTACTGCAGAAGTCTTAGGTGCTACTGGTTGTTCATTGTGGCTTCACAGTTCTTGTTGGCCAGAAAGAACATCCTCTACTAGGCCAAATGGTTGAAACACATGAAAGGGAATATACCGTGTGCAGCAAAATTGCAGACTGCATTTTTGTTCCATTAACCTCTTTCTCCTCCCTTCTGTCCCCTCAACTCTGCTCTCGGGAGCACTGGAATAAGCCTGATGTGGGAACTCTAGGGAAGTCAATGCATTTATACTGATGTAACTGAAAGCAGAAGGTAGCTAAGAGGCTCAAAGATCTGTGCTTGTGTATTACCCCTGATGTTTCTGACCAAACTGCTTAGCTGACCACATTGGATTAGCGGTCTCAGTTTAGTGTTYCACACCTCCTACACTCAGAATGTCAAATTATGTCAGCTCACTTGTGAACCAAAAGAGCCTGCTCCTCCATCCCATTCATTCATAACAGGTAGCACAATAGCTGGCTCAGCTTGAAGTACTCCATGCCCCAGGGCCATGAGTGTACCTGAGCTTTTTAAACCACGATTCTCATCACCTTAGCTTAGCACCACCCAGGTAAACATAACCCTTCAGTTTAAAGCACATGAGGTTTTCTTGTGTTGGCATCAAATAAAATAACATGCTAATCCTTCTGGTATTAGTCAAACGGGGCTTAAAAATCCACTCAGATGCTTTGCAGTTGCAAGATTTCCCTGGCAAGTGTGGACACTGGTCTCAGCCATGAATTCCCACAGAATCTAAGCTTTTGTTAAGAAAAAGGAAAATCAAAAAATTAAGCCTTATGGCAGCAAAAACCACCTTTCCAAGCTCAAACTGAGCACTAACTGATGCGACATTGGCTTCCTGAATCTGCAGAGAAAGAGCTCCAGTGCTTGCGCTGCTCTTCCATCCCAGTTCTGCCCCCGCTGATGGAGATTACCAAGATCTCAACCTATTCTCCAGTGGGGCCCCGTGCCATGCAGGGAAATCCAGCAATCCCCCTAACTTCATGCTGAAGCTTGCAAAACCTAGAATTGGGGGCAGGAATGGGCACTGGAATGATTCACAAGAGCTAAAGATCCTGAAGGAAGGAGGCTGAAGGAAAGGATGAGTAACAGAAATAGCTTGCTTGCTTCCTCTTCCAGAGAAGCAAGGAGGAGGGTGAGGGATGCTAAAATGAGAACACACTTTTTTCCCCCCATGGCTATTGGGAAGTTGACAGGAAAAGAAAGACTTGCTCTGGTTCAACAGCTAGAAATGGGAGTTTCATACTGAACAAGCACTTACTAGCGATAAAATGAACTGAGGAACTGCATCTCCAGGCAGGCCCCTGCAGTAACTTCCTTGCAGAAATCCCCCAAATCCCAAGTGCTGGTAGGAGCAAGGGACTGAGCTCGGGAAGACACCAATAGCAGCTTCTGATAGAGGTTCTCTCATCTTCCTCTAGTGTATGTACCCACATCAGCCTTGTTGGTATAAGGACATTTCTTGAGAACATTTTATTGATCTAAAATTGTACCAATTCCCTTATATTTTCTCCAGTGAAATGGTGAACATCAGCCTGGTGATTATTTTTAATTCCACCATGTTATGGTTTTTTGATGAGAGTAAATATTATAAAATAATAACAAAATGTTTGTTGGGATGAAGTATTAYGGTTTTTTGTCATATCCTGAATACCACACATTTTACTAATTCAGGGTACTCTTCTCTTGACCACTATCTTATTCACCTCGTTAAGTCAACAGGAAATGCACAGCCCTGCTAGTATCTCAGTGGTCAGCAGGACTCACACAATCACTAAAACTGAGACTTTCCTCAATGTAAGTAACGTAATTTTTTTTTTTTTTTTTTGCTTAAGCCACATAATGTAGAGTTCTGTCCCATCTGTCCCACTTAATTATAATAATTGCAGAACCTAAATTTGCTTCCAAACATCATTAATTAATATTATACTACAGGCTGGGTGGGTAAGGGGAGGAACTCCTCTGTTTCCAATTCCTAAAAACCCCCAGCCAAACCAAAACAAAACAAGGTCTGGAAGATTTTACATTATTTTTCAGTGTCAGTGCTGAAGACTTAATAATCACAGAATATGCTCTGCGGTCTTTAATAATTTCGTATCATAAGCAAACATTGTTTGCTGGCAAACAATTTGCTAAAACATCTTAACTTGAATTTTTCTCTGTGCCAACGTATGGGAGATTTGCTCCACGTAGAAAAACCTACACCACAGGATACATAAGCCCTGTATGCTGTATGTAATTAGAAATTTTTGACTGAAGCATTACCAGTATCTGAATTAAGCTGTAGGTAATATCATTTTAGATAGGTTACATTTGCTGGATTCAGATTGCTCTATCAGGTTGCAGGTAGGGGGGAGAAAAGCCATCTAGTGGACAAAAATGTAATTATATATCAGAAAATATTTTCAGGCACAAAGACTTTACTGGAGAACTCTTTTTTTAATTTTGTTATTCATCTGCAATACTGCTTATCTAGGAATACTCTAGAAGTCTCCGGGAAATCAGGGTTTACTGGAGGGCAACAGCATAGATCTCTTAGCCCAGGTTTTTGGCAGATTTTTTGATTAGCGGTTGTCATAAAACGTAAGAGCCGCTTCGTCCCTCCTATCCCTCACAGAGAATTTATCAGCATATTTCTTACAACGCTGAGAGGGTCATCAGTCGACCGAATATCTTATCACTAGATTCAACACTATGTGCCAAGCAGACTGGCATTGCCACAGGGTTTAAATAGCTGAGCTAATATTTAAACTTTTGTCCCCTCTGATCCCTGAAAAATAATGAGAAGAGACTTTGTGACTTTGTAAACAGATGAGCCAAATGGCACTCAGAAGAGCCTTTTACTAAAATTATCTCTGAGATTCTCCGGGACGCGAGATCAGGGAGGTCTGGGGAGCGCGAGGCAGATCAGCTGCGTAACCCCCCCTCACAAACAAGCGTGTGCGACTCATTCAGCATCTAACATAAAAAGTGGGGAGATGGGAACAAAAAGCTCTCCTCCCGATGTTATTTACAACACTCGCTGGCCTTTGCTGAAATGCTGCCTACTAGGGTTGCAGTGGCCTGTGCCATGAGTTAAGTAACTGAATATATCCCAAGCAGACAGGCCCAGCTCGCCTCTTCTTTCATTTATGCCGGGGAGCACAGGGGAAGAAACACAAGAGCCTTTTTTTATGCAACATTTTCAGAGACCCAGCCCCCAAATACATCCTCTTCTACCACAAAGTTCAGAGCATTTAGCTAGGCACTTTCAGCTAATCTTGAAGAGCAGATAATGATCAGTCATGCCCAGACAGGCCAAAGTATTGAAGCCAAAGTATAATTTCTGTGGGATTACAACAACACAAACCACCATCATCAGAGACTATACTGTGATGATGCAAGCAAACATCTGTAACCCCTGCTGCTCCAGGCAAAATACTGAAGTGGAATTAGCAACCTGCCACTTAGAGACTGCTCTGATGCTGAAACAACAGGTTTGGTTCCCTTTCCTGTACCCCTTTTGTTTGAGATAATAGGTAACCCCAGGTATTTTGTGCTCCCATTAAAAAAAAAACCAAACAAAAAAAACCCCAAAAAACTCCCAATTAATCTTTTGAAAGAGTTGGTTTCAGGAGCATCCCATGCAATGATTTCCACCCAAGTCACCTTTGCAGGGACATGCATTTACCCGGAGGTCTCAATAGCCTCCCTTTGCCATTAACCCAGCGTATACATGCTTAGACATATCACATAAGCAGCTGGCACCTCCTTACACTATTCCTCTGTTTGCCCCAGCATGAGGACTATTTAATGCATCACCTTTGACAGAGCCACCATTCGCTGTGCTYAGACGACCCCTGCATTGCTGGGTTATGAGACAAGGGAACAGAAGCTCCGGAGCTACCTTGCATAGACCTTCTCTGCAGCCTCTTATTCATCCCCCTCCTAATGAATCACAGCCTTTTCTCTCTCTTTTCATAATAACCAAATAAGGATTTCAGGGTTTGGCCCATTCACTACATTCTGTGCTTTAATACAGACAAGAATGGAATACAAAACACTGCCAAAAGTTTAGCAGCAGGGGCAACCTTTTTGCTATTTTCATGTCTGCAGTTCCCGATTCAACAATGCCAACTTGCTGTTCTGCACGACCGCAAGGCAAGGAATTCATAAACAATAATAATAATAACTGTCCAACAAGGCTTCATCCCAGCCATGCATAAGTGCAGGACTGGCATAGAGCAGCAAAATGCTGCTTTGCTCCTTTACAAAGCTTGCAATATAAACTTTGCACTGTCAGTTTAAAACTTTGGCATCTGTGTCTGCAAATGGGGAGGAACCCATTTTCAGATACTTGTGAAATATAAACTTCAGCTGTTGCCAAGCTCAGAGATAGATTTGCTCCTTTTTATTTTTAAAAGTTTCCTGAATATGTGAAGAAACCCACAAAGCCATTTTAGAGTCGTGTAGCTATGAAAAATGTACACGCTTCTGTTTTTTTAAGAAGCATTCTCAATCATTGTAATTATTCCTTGAGAATGCTTTTTAAAAAACAGAACCATGGCTATTTTTCACAGCTACAAACCCCTAAAACAGCTCTAGAGCTTTCTGTGAAACTTAACAAAAAAATTGCCTTTCAGCTAAGAACAGTAAAAATAGATCAAAAACCAATTAGCTGGCCCACATGGCAGAAGACAGGTGTGCTTTGGATGTGGTATTTATACAGAATCAGGATAAGCATTTTTTCATTTTTACACAGATTCCTGAAGACTATAAATATCACAAACCTCTTCTTGCCAATGCCCATCACATCCATTTAAAACACCGGCCACTCGAAGAATAACCTTAGGATGCAGGCTGAAACATTTCATCTTGCCTCCTACCAAGTTATAAAACTGAATTAACATTAAAAGCAGCAGACTGATGGGCGAATTATGGTAATAACGAGCCTTCAAAAGCAAAACCAAGTGAACTCCTTTGGAAAGCGTAGCCAGAGAGAAGGCTGGGAACACTGAAACCAATTACGACTGCTTTAGTGTTACACCTGTTTAAATGAATGCCAAATCCAGCACAGAATTATTTACATTATGTTATTAACAAAGGGACATATGAGTAATGGGAAAATAGAAATGGTTTATGCAAAACAGGCTCTACTGAAACCAGCTAAAAACTTCAGGTATTTGTGGTGGTAAGCAAAGGCTGTGGTCAGACGTGCTGCTCTGGCTGCCCCCGCGTCGGGCAAAGAGGCTGCTGCTCCCTGAGCCCCCTCTAGCTGCTGGTCACTGTCCCCAAGCTGCCTGACTTATGCCAGAATAAATACTCATGTAATTGCCCCTTACGCAATTCAGTCAGAATGATCTTCTTCGATACTTGTAATAGAGGTTGTTTTTTAAAACAATATTGCTCAAGCAGAAACAGATTTAGGGGCTGATCATACAAGAAACCATGCCCGGAGATCCAAAGAGGGATAGCCCTTTGCAGGCTCGTGGCGGGTGACAAGAAAATGGGAAGAAGCTGAGAGCACCAACTTCTTCCCCAGGCCATAGTCTTACTAAAAAAGGAGAGATCAGGATATTCTTCTTGGACCTTACAACTCCTTCCCTTCCTTCCAACTTTTGAGCATTTAAGTACCTACATACAAGATGGTTCCCCACTGTATAAGATACTTCATGTATTGAAGCACTTGACAGGCAAGAAAAGAATGTATTTCTAAACAGACCAAGCACAAGGCTGGGAACTGGAAGTGACTGAAGGAGCCTGCCAAAGCTGCCCAGCGGCAGGGATACCTGCAGAGCCCAGGTCCCAGCTCCCTCTCCACGGCATTTCTTCTTGAATACCCTGCCTTCCTCTCACCTTTAAGATCTTGTCCAATTCCTGATGGTTTGGGCAGGTGGCCATTGATGGAAATTGACAGATCATCACCCGCAGAAGTAGGTTTTCAAAACCAAGCCCTACTCCTCACTAATCTCATCCTCTCATTGAAAAATGCCAGGCCATCTCAGGCAGATGGCTTTGGTCAGGCTTCCCCAACACTGGTTTTTCTCTCGATTCAGCCTTCTATGATGCATCTACTTGAACTAGTTCAGAAATGGTTTCTCAAGCCAGTGGAAAAATCAAGCTGTCTCCTTTACTTCCAGCAAGCACATTCGGTGGTTTTGACCTTGTGATAACTATTGTCCATTCTTGTCACAGCCAGGATACACATAATTCACTTTGATCATTTGTTTAACTCAGCAATATGACAGAAAAAGACATCTCTCTCTTTTATACCCCAAAAAAACCCTTACAAAAGGGCTTATTCTGTACAAAGATAGTACCTAAAGAGCAGCGAGTTTTCATAATTCAAGTTTCACTAGAGCAGCAAGATGAAGTGGCCCTCCTCCATTCCCATACCCAACACAAGCACTATACAGATAAGAAAACAGAGGTTTTATGATGAACTGGACAGACTGCTGCACCCTAGCAAAGCTCTGGGGAAATTAAGAACGGAAATAAACATTGAATAACAAGCAGCATGCCACAGAACAAAAAAAGGCAGAATTCAATGTTATGTTCAACGCACATCTCGGAGGACTTTGCCAGATCCTCACTGTCTCCTAAAGAAACACTCATTCCAAGAGTGGTTGAACACCGCAGAGTGACCATGGGCTCCAACAGAAGTCTGTGAATCTGTTCCCAAGAAGCTCCCAACTGTGCTTCAAAACCCAAGATGACTGCCATTTAAGGTTCTCCAGGGCTGAAAGAGCTTACACATAAGATTTTCCTCTCGCAACCAAGAACACCAGGACCCAGAAAGAGTTCCAGCTGATTTTCCAAGCAGTGAGTGACTGGCTTTCTCAAATACAGCTGCTTTCTTCATTAGAAGACTAAAAATAGTTCTGCTCCTAGCAGGCTGACTTCCTTTTAAGCATTCTGCCATATCCATGTGTGTATTTCATTCAGGGTTTCTGCATGTCTACGCCACTGCGATTCTATTTCAGCCTTTAAGTACATTCAAGAAATTTTTCATTTCCCTCTCCCATATTCACTCCAGATGTCCTGAACTGTCCAAAACTGTTTCATGTTAGGAGAATTTGTAGGGATATTCTGGCATTCACACTGCTCCCATCTGCTTCAGTATTTTCAGGAAAGATCAACTTTCTTCCCCAACTGTTAGCAAATATGGAGGAGTTTATGGTTTTAAAACATCCATGATTAATGGTAGATGTTTTGCTTGTACCTTGTGCAATAAGAATAATTAAATATTGCCATATCAGGCTTTCACTTTTTCCTCCTGAAGAGATGCTGGACTGAGAAACGCAAGGAATTGAAGGATATCCTATGTCTCAGAGAGCATACTGCAACAGCAGTAAACACTTCTTCATAATGCTGTGCCAGCATGCAAGAACCTCATTTTAAAAAGACATACTCAATGTGAGGTGGGGGACCRTGGGAGCACATGCTGCAGTGCTCCTTTCAGTCCCAGTCACCTTGTTTTCCAGATCAAGGGAAACTGGGCACTGCCACTCTCTTCTAGCTCATGTGGTGGGTGTGAAAATCAAAGTGCGAGAGGGGGCATAGGAAGGGAGGAACCAGGGGAGGGACCTTGACTCCCCTTAATGTGAAGTTAGCATGTGCTTGGATGCATATAGCTCCAGAGTGTTCTAGATGTCCCAGTTTAGATCTAAAGTAAAAGTCTGTGGCATATTCAGTCCTGAGTGAAAATGCCCAGTGTCGGACAAACAGTGTATTAAAAGTTCGACTGACACACTCACCAGAGCTAGGCAGTATCAGAGAAACGCATTTGCTTCTACCCCAGGAAAGCTTCAAACTAGAGATATCACACCCAGCCTCTGCTGAGTATTGCCACTGAAGTCAATGGAAAAGTTTTTCAGGCTTTGGTAACCATTCCCGCCCCCACAGAAGTTCATGCATATCCCATCGATATAAAAGGATGTAGCCCTTCAGACAACAGATAAAAAGTTGCTTCAGTGAGAAGATCAGCAAAAAGGCCATTCAGCATCAGCTCCATGACATATGAGGAACCAAAGTTCAGCAGAGTTGAATTTCCCTACTTCAGCAAGGGCAAGGCAACTTCAACCCATCCCAGTGCTCTTTCTCTTGAACCCTCAGCATGATTCTCTGCATCACTTGACAACTCCAAACAGCGTACTTTGTAATGATGGGAACATCAGTTGAAACAAACAAATAGTTTAACTCCTAAAATTCTAACCTGAGGTATATTTACTTTTCCAAAGTTTTGGTCATAAATATGATGTGCTTCACTGAATCTGTCCAGGATGAAGCTGGGAAGCAACAGGGATCCTAGTACTCGGATATTTCTGGATGAAAAGTATTTGCATAAGCATTATGAAACTTTGGTAGCATTTCTGCCCATCCTTAATCTTCTTGCAAGTATAGGTGTGTTATCTGATAAATTTAAATAAGTACAACCTTTCTAATACAGATAAGCTGGTTGCAAAATTTTTATGCCAGGGAAGATAATTAGAAGAGAACTCCAGGTCTTTTAATTTTGAGTTTCAGTGATGTGAATCGCTATATGTGTCTGAGAATGCAAAGGTATCCACAAACCCTTCTAATCCTATTTACTTCTAGAAGAGTTGATGTTGGTCGTAACCTCACAGTCTCAAGTCAAAAGTTGTTCTGAGGATGGTATCACTTCGGACTTTCTGAAGAGGAAAGAGAGAAGGGAAATATACTGATATCCAGATAGCATTATTTAAAATAAAATATGATAAATGGCATCTACCTCCCTCAAATGTATACTAGATAGGTCCCTACAGGGTGAATAGTCTTGGCCATTTTCCATGATGCTGAAAAATGTAGGTTTAAGCTCTTCCTTCTTCGCAAATAGGAAATAATAACTGACAAGAAGGCCAATGCAAGTAGAAAGCAAATTAATCCAGCCATGTTTTGCTCTGAACTACGCTGCTGCACTCCTATGGTAACCCCAACCAAGAACAAAATCTGGCTTGCTGTATCTTTTCCCTCTAAATGTCTCATTCTGACCATACAACTATGCTATTTTCTGGTTAAACACTACATGGAGTGTGTTAATTTCTGCTTCAGCTAATTTAGTTATACTAAATGCAAATGCTTCCTGTACTTATGAATACAATCTGTTCATAGTGAATAGTTTTGAAGATTTGGATGAGTTAAAACAGCAACAGTATCCATGTGGGACCAATCTTCCCTAGACAACTCTTATGCTTTGATTCATAAATTCTTTCCATAGGAAGTATCTGTGGAAAATCTCCAACACATCCAGAAATGCACAACTCAGTTGCTTGAGTTATTAGGAGTTCTTAATACTTACTGCTTCTCCCTTTATTTCTTACTTTTATATAAGCATTGGCTCTTGGGTTCACATGAGACCCCTTTATGCTTATTTTCCATTATTATAGAATGTGTGCTTTTAATAACTGCAATAACATCCATCATTAGTACTGCCACATGAACCTATTAAAAAGCAACTTCCAACTCTGAAATATCTAATTTCTGCATCTAATGGGCGTGCTAAGGCACCTCTTCACCTGCTGTTACTGTTCTGCATGTTTGACTTACTCTGTGGAATGAAGACCCAGATGCTTGATTATGAAACAAGTGTACCATTATCTGACTTAGAGTACAAAATTTCAGGAAATCTTGAAAGAACACTCAGCCTTGTGAGATGTGAGGGTGACAGTGGTGGGAGCGCAATGGTAAACCTGCAAGTGAACTTCTGAGACCCATGACATTCACAATCCAGAAAAAATGGAGCAGAAGAGCAAAGGGGCTACTGGGATGTCAGAATGCACCCAGTTTGTCACAGACATTGGAGGTTCAAGGATTTTTTTCCACTCCAACAGTACACTTTGGAAGTGTGAGCCCTGTGCTCAGTTGCCCAGAGTGGAGAGCTTACGCGTACCTAGGTGGTTTTCTACTCATCTCTGGCAATTTGTCATGGACTTCTGCCAGAGGAGTTCAGCTCTTTACACTAGATTTTGCAGAGACTCCTCATGTAGCCCCTGTCCATCCAGCCATTGGTGCAGCAGTGCCAGGTGTTGCCTTGACATGAGGAGGAGTTCTCCTGCAGCTGAGTCTAGTTCTACCTTGCTTGTGATGTGGTCCCACCAAAGGAGTTCAAGTCTTTCCTGAATTAAAACTTACATAAACTTTATAAGAACTTTAGGCAACTGACAGCAAATTGCAGCTAGTCAAGAAGAAAGAAGAAGAAACTAGCACTTATGGTCCATGTGGGTCCAGGAATAAAGTTTTTAAGTCATGATGGCACCTCATTAAAATCTCTTGTCAGTCAAAGAAAAGAGCAACAGCTTAAGACCTTTTCTCAAAGCATTTGTCCTCTGATGTTTCCATTTGACAGACTCCAGTTTATTCAGTATTTCTTCTCTCTTTTTTATTTTCTGCCTTCTTCAAGTGGTATCTCTTCCTCATGATTCCACTGCTCAACACTCAGGCAGGTTCAGGGGTGCAAGTTAATGCCCAGTGGATGTCGCAGCCCTCATCTCCGAGCAGCATTTCTCTCATGCTTTGTACAATTCTTGACTGGCCATTCCTCTCCAGGTCAGACTAATAATTGCAAATACCATCAGATTTCTCACCTCCCAGACCAAGACAAGACTGTAGCTCATTCCTCCTCTTAGCAGGAATGCTGCGGCAGCAGAATTCTTTGGGTAAGCGTTCTGTGGGTTTCTTTTAAAAACCAARTTAGTCATATGCAGAGTATGTCTAGAGTGGAAAAAAGCCAAAGATAGAAGTCCTTTTTCAGATCTAGCTATGCCAGTTGAAGAAGATGATCTTCCCGGCTGCCTCTCACCCTTGCCAGAGGTTACAGTAAGCTGACCTGCTAGTGAGTGAGTGTGTTTCAGGCAAAATGAGTGAAGTTGACTTAAGATGCTTAAATATTTAGTCTTTGTTCACTCAGTTTATCCTGACTTGAACAGGTTTATGAGACTTCAGCAGGTTTATGAGTGGCCCCCATGATGCTGAGCCACAGGTCAGAGGGGACAGTAATCTCTAGTGTGGGTAATAAGTCTCCAGGTAGGAGAGGGATATTAGTAGTAAACTTTTCAGCTGGCAGTGCAATATGCAAGACAGAACATGTTTCCACAGTTCTGGACTAACATAAATATTCTTTATCATCAGTATAGTTCCTTCCTTTCCATCATCGGATTGCCCCTGCAGTATAAGTAACTTTATACGGTATCATCACATTTGTAAGCCCTGGTCCTCATGGGGGACTTCAACCACCCCAATATCTGCTGGAGGGACAACACAGCAGGACAATAAGCAATCCAGGAGGTTCCTGGAGAGCATGAATGACAACTTCCTCCTCCAAGTGACAGAAGAGCTAATGAGGAGAGATGCTCTGCTGGACCTCATACTCACCAACAAGGAGGGGCTCATTGGGGATGTGAAGATCAAAGTCAGCCTTGGCTGAAGAGACCATGAGATGGTAGAGTTCAGGATCTTGAGGGCAGGGAGGAGGTGAAAAGCAAGCTCACGACAGTGGACTTCAGGAGAGCAGACTCTGACCTCTTCAAAGATCTGCTCGGAAGAGTCCCATGGAGCGGTTCATCTTGGGGGCGCTCGCAAGCCATGTGCGGGACAACCAGGGGATCAGGCCCAGCCAGCATGGGTTCATGAAGGGCAGGTCCTGCTTGACCAACCTGATCTCCTTCTATGACCAGGGGACCCGCCTAGTGGATGAGGGAAAGGCTGTGGATGCGGTCTACCTGGACTTCAGTAAAGCCTTTGACACTGTCTCCCGCAGCATCCTCCTAGAGAAGCTGGCGGCTCATGGCCTAGACAGGTGTACTCTGCGCTGGGTAAAAAACTGGCTGGGCGGCCGGGCCCAGAGAGTTGTGGTGAATGGAGCGAAGTCCACTTGGCAACCGGTCACGAGCGGTGTCCCCCAGGGCTCCGTTTTGGGGCCGGTCTTGTTCAATATCTTTATTAACGATCTGGATGAGGGGATTGAGTGCTCCCTCAGTAAGTTTGCAGACGACACCAAGCTGGGCGGGAGCGTCAATCTGCTCGAGGGTAGGAAGGCTCTGCAGAGGGACCTGGACAGGCTGGATCGATGGGCTGAGGCCAACTGTATGAGGTTCAACAAGGCCAAGTGCCGGGTCCTGCACTTCGGCCACAACAACCCCATGCAACGCTACAGGCTGGGGGAAGAGTGGCTGGAAAGCTGCCTGTCGGAAAAGGACCTGGGGGTGCTGGTTGACAGCCAGCTGAATATGAGCCGGCAGTGTGCCCAGGTGGCCAAGAAGGCCAATAGCATCCTGGCCTGTATCAGAAATAGTGTGGCCAGCAGGAGTAGGGAAGTGATCGTGCCCCTG
This sequence comes from Phoebastria nigripes, assembly GCA_035582835.1. Lineage (NCBI taxonomy): Eukaryota > Metazoa > Chordata > Aves > Procellariiformes > Diomedeidae > Phoebastria > Phoebastria nigripes. The sequence goes on along the minus strand of JAYKAV010003010.1, from coordinate 1,360,944 downwards.
TACTTGGCACTGGTGAGGCCCCACCTTGAATACTGTGTTCAGTTTTGGGCCCCTCACTACAAGAAGGACATTGAGGTGCTGGAGCGTGTCCAGAGGAGGGCAACRAAGCTGGTGAAGGGTCTGGAGAGCAAGTCTTACGAGGAACAGCTGAGGGAACTGGGACTGTTCAGTCTGGAGAAGAGGAGGCTCAGGGGAGACCTTATTGCCCTCTACAACTACCTGAAAGGAGGTTGCAGCGAGGTGGGTGTTGGTCTCTTCTGCCAAGCAACTAGCTATAGGACGAGAGGAAATGGCCTCAAGTTGTGCCAGGGGAGGTTTAGATTGGACATTAGGAAAAATTTCTTTACTGAAAGAGTGGTTAAACATTGGAACAGGCTGCCCAGGGAAGTGGTGGAGTCACCATCCCTGGAAGTATTTAAAAGATGTGTAGATGAGGCACTTAGGGACATGGTTTAGTGGGGCATGGTGGTGTTGGGTTGACGGTTGGACTTGATGATCTTAGAGGTCTTTTCCAACCTTAATGATTCTATGATTCTGTGATTCTATGATAAGGCTGTGGAGGGAAGGGAGACCCAAGAAAGCTGGATAATATTCAAGGATCGTCTCCTCCAAGCTCAAGAGTGGTCCATCCCAGTGATTTCCAAAAATGCCAGGAGGCCTGTGTGGATGAACAAATAGCTCCTAGCCAAACTCCAACACAAAAAGGAAGCATACAGAGGGTGGAAGCAAGGATGGGTAACCTGGGAGGAATACAGAGACATTTTCCGAGCATCCAGGGACAAAGTTAGGAARGCCAAAGCCCAAATGTAACTGAATCTGGTGAGGGATGTCAAAGACAAGAAGAAGGGCTTCTATAAGTACATAGGTGACAAAAGGAAGACTAGGGAAAATGCGGGCCTATTGTTCAACAAGACTGGGGACCTGGTGACACAGGACGTGGAAAAGGCTGAAGTACTGAATGCCTTCTTTGCCTCATAGCAAGACCGGCCTTCAGGAATCCCAGGTCCTAGAGACCGGGGAGAAAGGCTGGAACAAGGAAGATATACCCTTGGCAGAAGAGGATCAGGTCAGGGAATGCTTAAGCAAACTGGACATATAAACTGGTCCATGGGCCACAACAGAATGCACACGAGTGCTGAGGGAGCTGGCAGATGTCTTTGCAAGGCCACTTTCAATAATCATCTTTGACCAATCACAGCGACTGGGAGAAGTACCCAAAGACTGGGGGAAAGCAAACGTCACTCTTGTCTTCAAGAAGGTCAAGAAGGAGGACCCAGGAACTACATGAGCCTGGGAAGGTGATGGAGCAGCTAATCCTGGAAACCATTTCCAGGCACATTAAGGACAGGAAAATCATCAGTAGTCAGCATGGCTTCACCAAGGGGAATATGTAGAAAGCTGAATTTTAATTTCTTCCAGATTATAAATAACTAAAAAAAAATTAAAATCCCTTTGTAAGAAATGGTCTCTGCGCTTAGTTCACAGAGCATTTTTCTCAAACTCTCAGTAGATCCTAAGTAGTTTAGCACAATAGTAGTAGCTTTGACTTCAGGGGCAAAGGAAGCTGTTAAGAAATGTCAGCATTTACCTTCCATTAAGCTTGCCAGTTTGTAAACATGAAAGAAAACACACACAGCATTTGACTATGCCCTGATACTTGCTGAACAGTCCAAGCAAAAAGCAGGTATGACAAGTGTTCTCATTTAAGTTGTAGTCATTACCTCATGCTTCATCCCTTCTGTTGATAGCAACCTTGTCACGCAGCCAAACAAACAACAACCAGCATAAACAAAATCGATCATTCTGGTTCTTATAGTACAGAAATATACATAATAAAACCCATCAATTCCCACAGAGATACACTTTAAAACAGTTAAGTTGCAGTTATGAAAAAGAGACATAAAACAAAAATAGGCTAACAGCATCTAAAGCTATTCTATTGAGATGTCTGCAGCTGTAAATGGGTGAGTTTGGCTTTTTGAGTTATAGTTTGCAGACACATCTATACAAGATTATAGTTATGAGTTACTGTTCTGTATGTTTAATGGATTTTCCTGCTCTGTGGTACTATGTTTTACAATATTTACTTGTTAGCTACTAAATTTTGGATTCTCAGACCAAGGAAGGAAGGAGTGAGTGCTATACGCTTGATCTGATTACGTGAAAACTGTCTCTATTTTCATCTGTTTGTGCTATAGATATATTTGCCTTGTGAAAGTCAAGAGGCTTACGCTTCCCCTGCATCTCACATAAAGATTTTAATATCCCTATTTAGATGCAATTTAAAGTATAGCTGACTGTGTTGTCTTAACTTTACATATTATTGCCTTCTTGGTAGCCCTTACACAGCTTCTATTAGCCTATAGCAATCCAGGGCCCTATCTGAAAACCCTCTTTCATGCAAGTAACTTATCAAATGCTAATACATGTGAACTCTTCCTCAACCAGTGACTACCATAATTGATAATGACATTATGAAAAAATCTGAAACAACACCTTTGAATAGTGTCTGCTTTTATTATTATTATTTTTTAATTCTCTGCCACTCTTATTGAATATATGGCTACTGCCTAATAGGATCTACAAGGAGTTTGGTGGAAAGCACCTTTCATTTTAATCAAATTGGACTTTCAATGACACCAGGAATTTGAATTAGTAAGGTATCTTTGCTATGGCTCTGCTTAGTCACCCCTAAGAGGCAGCTCTTGAAACGCTATCACTAACCTGAACTAAGATTTGGGACGGTACAATGATGAACTTAACATCAGACATAGAAATCTCCAGGGTAAGTTCCCTGTACAGGGTTCACAAGATCATGCTTAATTTGAGAAAGAGGATTTGTATTGCACCATAAATTTAAATAAATAATACCTGTGTCATCAAAACAGCAGTCCACTTACACCACCTCTGTATAAGAACGGCACTACCAGAGAAAACTGAGAAAGTCTGATTTAGAGTTTATGAGAAGTATAAAATCTATAAGATCAATAAACAGAGCTTTTGTGTGGTGCAAGGGACTGCTGGAAAAATTAGCGTGAAGGTAAAGGATGGAATTTCCGACGGGAGTCGAGCAGCTTTTAGCATAGACTGCAGATGAGCAGTGCAGTGATAGTTTGATGTGGTTTTAAAGGCAGTAACCAAAGACAAGCAAATACTAGCACTGTGAAAATTTTATCCATCTTAGTAACTCGGTTCCTCTTTGTACTGCTTGTCTCTCAAAAGCACGTATTAAAGTACCGCAAAACACAACACATGACACCGATCAGCTTCAAACATCTGTTGTGTAGCACATGGAAAAGCATGCTACAGAATTTCTAAGGAAAGCTGCCTTGTCAATATGCAGGAAAGCTTTACCAATTCTCTTCTGTAGGGAATTATATTCAACTAAAAATCACAATTTTTAAAAATCAGGAAAAGTATATATATGGAAAGCAGGAAACTGTAGCAGGTTTTTTTCCCCTGTGCCTTCTTAACACAGGAGTATTTACATTCAACAGCAAACAGCTGCCTTTTCCATTGCCCCATCAATCACCCTACATGGCCTGATGAAGGTATTTCAGTGACTGCTTTGCGGGCACGGAGCCCGCGAGCGCTTCCCAGCTCTCAGGTCCAGCTGTCCATGCTACCAGCGGCTGTCGGTGGGTTAAGACGAAGCGTGGTCATGCACCACCTCCTCCCACCCAGCCTCACTCCCCGATTCCCACAGGAAGGAAATTCAGGCGTGAGGTTGGGAGGACCGGGGCGAGGGGTGCTGAGAGCCCAGCTGAGCTGTGGCTGGCAGCGAGCTGCAGCTCTGTTATGCCTTTCACCAGTTAGAGAGTCAAGTTACAGCATGATTCAGATGTGTGGGGCAAAGCAAACCTGTGGTGTGTCGTAAGCCGGCTAAGACCCGAAAGGTGATCAGCCCTGTCACTGCTACAAATTGAAACCATGATGTAAGTGGAGGCAGGGACAACAGCATTATTAATAAATGACGGGGTAGCATCTGCAGAGTAGACGAACCCTACTAATCAACGTCACGCTCTCTCCGCTGACCTTATCGCTCGAGGTAAGCCAGCCAGAGGGTATAATCCCTTCTGACATTGCTTCCCTGTCCAGATTTCCAGGGCAGGCCCTAAATACAAGCAAAACAGATGCCTATGCTGGGCAGCCAGTATTTTTCAAAGGCGCTTGATAGGAACATCTGTAAGTCCCTTGATCACCTCAGCAATTCAGGGGTCAGCCAGGCTGCGGGCAGCACAGCCACGTGGCAGGGGCAACCTCGCCGCTCCCTTCAGCCAACGCCATCGCACCTGACCGGCCGTGCAGCTCACTGCTTGCGATCCACTGAATCCCAAGTGGTTTCTCTGATGTCTGGACTAAACTTTTATGCCCGTATCATGCGTAATGCAACAATTTATTTTGTGATAAGCATTTGATATTTATATAACCGGAGATGAGAGAGAGAAAAAATCTGTCAGAAATAGCTTTACAGATGAGTCTTCTCATTGTCTAACAAGCTTTTCATTGTTTTTAATTTTCATTTCTCTCCATAGTTCAGGGCACTTTGGGAAAAAAAAAAAATCTATTCAGCAGTTTCCCACTCATAATTCAAGAAAGAGAGTCACGTATTATAATAGAGATAATTAGCTTTGACTGAAAATAATAAGCTTGGCACCAAATATCCCCCACTACTGCACAGAATAACCATTTATTGTCTTATATACTCTCCATCAAGCCTAATTACTGCAACAGTAATTACTAACCTGTTGAAAGACAAAAGAAAATGCAGCCAGCTCTGCACTGAAATAAGGAGAACATTGCTGATTCTAATAAGAAGCTCTTGGTTGCCCCCTCTTAGAGCACATTTACTTGCCATTTAGACCCTGTCTCAACACATATGCTTGTAACCCCCCAAAAGAAAATACATCCACAAATAGTCTGATTACAATGGTTAGATCCCACCCATTTAGGCCAAACGTCAGTACGGTTGGACTGAAGGAATGGCACTGATTTTTGCATTTCTGGGAAGTTAAGAGAGCAGTGCCTGTCCCAGGCTGTGTGCTGCAACGCTGCAGACTTCCATATGCTGGACAGCTTTGCTTGCCTACTCTTCCGACCTGCCAAATCTCTCCCTGGCTGTTATTCTGTCTCTTCTCAATAGATACGCCGCCAATCATGCCAACGAAAAGTTAAACAAATGCAGCCCTCTATATTCAAAGAATAACACGTGCCTAAAGGGTTTGAAGTATAATCTTTATCTGCAGAAACGTACTGCATTCATTACAGCATTTCTCCTTAGTTCCACTGCGTCCCACTGTTGCTCCTGCTTAAATTCACTCATGGAGCTTCACCTCTGACAGCTGAGTAAGCCCTGGAAAAAAGCAGTTAGTGGCAGCACCAACTCCTTTTGCTGCTCAAGGTATTCCCCAGGCCATAAAAGAACCTGTGTTTGGGAGAGCTTATACAGCTACCTGAGAAAGAAGAGGGAAGTGTCACTGGTTTCCTTATAGCCTGTTCCGTTCAGGTCCCTCAAYGGGACCTATCCCTCTCTCTCTTTGCCAACGGGAGTTGAAGGAACCTGGTGCCTTCCAGACACCATCAGTACTTTTCAAAATCCAGACTGCCAAAGTTGTTATGCTCATTGAATCCAGGGACTGGAACAATGCCACACAGCATATGCAAGCATTCACAGCTAATCAACCCAGCTGAAATTTTGGATATTGAATATTTTCTGGGAAACTGCTCGCAATCAATCCACAGCATGTAAACAACACAACCCTCCCACCTCCAAAACCCCCAACAAGCTAAAAAAGTAATTCATCGCATAAATACAACCAAAAAATACAACCTAGAAAACCTCAGAACCACTAATCTGAAGCACTCAACAAGCATGAGTTACACTCTGCCTCAAATAATGAGACTGATTTAAATCAGGAGAGGTTTGGGGCTTTTTTTGGGTTCTTGAATTTTTGCCCCCTGCATTTTGAAGCCTTAGGGTCATTATGTTTCAGGACTTTTTCACCAGAATCACGAGGCCTAGAAATTGCCTTTTTTCCCCGCCGCTTTTTAAATCATTGTTTTTCTCCCCCAGCCCCACAATGCCAGATGGTACAAGCTTTAAGGAAAATGCAACAAGGACTCCAAGAATCGCTTCCAACCGGTGTGTTCTCTTCCTCCGGTGGACATGCACTGCTAGAAGGCATGCAAGTAACTAGGAGGGAGCCTCCCAAAATTACAAGAATACCAACAAATGCAGAAGCCATGACATTCCTGATTATCCCATGCACAGAGAGAGGGGGATGATGTATTTTCAAAATAAAGGGGAAATTTCATAGCCTAATAGCTATGTCATTGGTGGGTTTGGTATAGTAGAATAGGGTAAAATCACCAATGTTTTCTACAACCTTTGCTTGGCCACAAACATATACATCAGTATATTTTTAATAAAAGTAAACACATTTTTCCTCCTCAAAAACCCATTACCTAAATGTAATTTGATATTGTGTTTTAACATTTCGTTAGTGAATTTAAGAGATGCTTACAGCAGGATTGGAGCCTAGCAGCTACTTAAATTGTAAATGAAAATTTAAAACATCAGTAATATTTTCTTGATGAAACAACTGAGACGTGTATCTGATCACTACCTAACAATGAAAAGGCCCCAAAAAATTTTAATATGGCATTCACCATTTAGAGTAACACAAAATCAGGCCAGGGCATCAGAAGCTAATGGAATGACTTAATTCTCCATTTTGCCCAGCATTAAAACATTCAGTTATGGGCTCATTCTGCACACCACCAAAAATTTCCCCTACTAGCTGAAAAAAAACCCCAAAATCGCTTCAATGGGTTTGTTTAAAAATTTCCAGTTTTCCCATCTTCCTGATTAATTTCTTGTTTAACCACTGAACTGCATTTCTCTCAGTTCTTTTCCAAGCAGCACTTCTCTGCAACACACAGTGCATTCTCTAACTGGACCACAAGAAGAAAAAAAAAAAAAAAAAAAAAAAATCAATTGTAAATTGTAGGCATTGCTCCATCCAGAGAATGTCTATATGGGTTTTCAAAGACAACAGGCCTTTAGCATGTCTAGGATTTATACAGTTTGACTTGGTACTCTTCCGGAAGTCTGCTTTCACACACTCCGAACTAGTTTGCTTTATCCTGCATGAGTCACAGTGAAAAAGCCCACTCAGGAAAAATGTTCAAAGAAAACACGAGCAAACTAGTTAGTTGGAAGTAGGACAGGCCTATGCCAAAACCAGAAACTCAAACATATCTGAACTTTGGGAATATAGACCTTAACTTCAAATGTATTCCCCATGTCTACAATAGGTCTCAGAAGGCTAATTTGTGTAATTACTTCTACTTGTAATTACGCCGTTTGGTCACTGGTGCCTTTTGGCTGGTTTGATGCTTTCAGGAAAGGAAGTGGTTTCTGGAGACAAAGAAAAATGGAGCATAACTCATTCCATTTGGAATTGTTGCTTCCCTTACTAATAAATACTTCTTATTTAAGGACTTTGGAGAGTCTCACCGCCCTGATTCCCAGACACACTCCAAAGAAGTCACAAAAATGATTCTGACCTACCTCTATGCACATATAAATCTGACTTTTTGTTGAACAGAAGCTGTTCAGAAGGCTCAAGATGATAAACTTACAAAATATCTTCAGTTTTGCATGCATCCAAACTTTTGGTCAAATCTAGAAGAGAGAAATACAAAATACAGGTTTTGTTTTCAACATGAGCACCCTTAGCATCTGACGATCTTTTGCCTGAATTTTCTCTTCAAGACTCATACCAATATCTCTGTTAAAAATCTCACAGTAACTCTTTTCAGAATAGGTGGATTATCGTATTATCTGATGCAAACACAGTTTTTACTGCAGTCCTATTTTACAGGATGAGTCACACATGGACAGTATGTTATATATTTATTTTTATATGGAAAGGGCTGTTATATACTTTCAGTCTGAGCAGCTTTTTGACTTCATCAGACTTTCAGCCTGAGCAGCTTTTTGACTTCATCACAAATTCTTCTTTCCCCTTTAGAAGACTTCATTAAGGATATAAGATTGCCTGCAAAGAGAAACGCATTACAAAGAACTTCTCCAAGTTATAACTGCCTACACAGCTGATTCAACAGGACATACAGAACTGGATATCGAGAATAACACACACATCCTTATAGATGGAAATGAAAGTTCTCGCATTCTCAGTTAATACAGATCTTTTTTCAGAATATTTTTATATCTAGGCTCGTTATTCAGTTTGGAACGTCTTAACAATTTCACCCTCTTCTGGCTTTATAACATACCCCTTGTGAATAATGTAATGACTGGACACGTCTCTCAGATTTTATGTGCATCCTTTTAAAAAACTTTAAATGTGGTCAGAGGTATTGTAAAACTCTCTCCGTGAACAAAGCCGTCAGCTGGTCTGGAACTTCTTAGTCATAATAAAAAAAAAAAAAACAAGTGAATTAACATTTGCCTTTGCAAGATTCTCTGCTATGTACAAATAGTGCTCTACAGTCTTTATCAGGTAGATCCTCGCCGTGTATAATTTGGCTTTGATGATGCTTGGCTGCTGCTGGCCACCAGATCTATATTCACTCACTCTCTCTCTCTCCTGAAGAAAAGGTCAAATGTTATTGTCCTTGTTCAGGTATTCAGACTGGTGCATCTTTCTTGACTTGATGCTGCAGCCTGACTGATGCCTTTTGCTTTAAGTGCTGGCATCTTAAGGCAAAACCTGAACCTCAGCAAGAACTGTTCAGTATGCAAGGAAACAACGCCATCCCATCAGCTTCTCCAAAGAGCAACATACAGTTTTCTTCCACTCTGCTTTGCTGTTTTAACCACAAAGTATTACAATTTTTGCTGGAAGCACCAAAGTAGAAACAACTGCTGCTGGAAATACTCAGCCTACATATTTGCTGGATTATTAAAGCCCTACCTCTGCTGCAATCCACACAGGACTGCCAGGCTCCCTCTTCCTCCTAGTACTGCAACCATCTCATCCTATGTCCTTTTTCAGTCTCTTTGCCCAGATAGATCTATTTAGCCAAAATCTTGAAATCACTGCCTGCTTCTTGGCGCTAAAGGTATCTCCCACAGGGAACACCCCAGAGATTAACATCAAGAGTATATAGATGTAACAAGGTCCTTACGTTTCCCTGCTCTAAACAACACCGCAGTGGTCTGACACAGGTACAAGGGTTTCCATTGTCCTCTGTGAAAACATCTAATGCTATCCCTTCCCTCCTCCAAATGAGAAATCATGCGTTGCTTGAAGTTTGACTAGTCATGCCCTAAAGCAAACATATCTTCCTCGACTAATGCACCTACATCAGCCAAGAAAGCCTGGCTCCTTTCACTGGCACTCCTTGGCTTCCAAGTGTCCTGAATGAATCATCTTTCTTATTTCACATCTGAGTAATTATGGATCTGCAGCTCCTTCACCTTTAGCTGTCAGTTCAGACACAAGGTCAGCTCTGCACAAAATGACCAAAACTCCTGTGTCCATCAGGTCCACGGAAACACTTTAAAAACTCACGTATCTGGGTCCTTTTCTCACTCACCAATTAACTTTTGCATTTACAAGTTTGTCTCATCTGAACCAGATAACCAAAAAAAACCCCCAAATCACGGTCAATAGTATAACATCTAATTACAAGCCTGTAAGTTTCCACAGTTCAGTGTACACCGTGTCTTTGTTCAAAGCCCGGGCTGCTGTGGCACAGAAAGGGAATTAACACCTCTTCTCCCATGACAGAGTGGTTGCTTCAGGCTAACGCTGACCACCACTGAACACAGTCAAGTAGCGTAGCTTGTAATGAGTAAGTAACTGCAGTGCTGCCAGTCCTATAACTTTCCGATATAGGAACATCCAGGAAAACTATTTTATGCCTCCTACAAATACCATTTTGAAGGTATGTATCACAGTTGTGCCAGAATATCCCAGTCATACGGCAACAAGTCCTGAGAAAGCTCCATAGACGTTTTCACAGCTACACAAAGGGTAGCTGAATTTAGAGTCTTAATAGATACTAAAAACTGACTGCATGGAGGAAGCATAAAGCAGAGAGAAGCATTCTGAGACCCAGAGGTGAGTGAGCTACAGCTGCTTTGCTACACATGGCGTGTGTGACTTTACATAGGGATCCCTGGAGCTGAAGTTACCGGAGCTATTTATTGTGTGTGCAGTATTCTTGAAAAATCAGATCTGTCGTAACAACAGGGATAAAAATTTAGTCTACATCTCTCTCTCAGTAGGTCTTTAGCTCCAGCGTGCCTAAGACTTCTCTGAAAACAGAAGTTCTGAGTCCAAGTCATGTGAATATTTTGGAAAACTTTTCCATGAGATCACCAAAGAGTTAGACGCAATGATCTAAGATTCCCACACACAGCTTCTGGTCAGAATGATGCCCACCCTCCCCTGGCTATATTGGCTTTTGTCTGCTTTTGTGACTTAGGTGAAAGGGGAAAAACGATGTGCGCTACAGCCTCCCTTCCCTGCACCTCACAACCTTTTGCATGTTTCTTCCAGCCAGAGGGAACACCGCTGTGCCCAGCAGAAACAGGACCATGTGCCTGGAGAGGCGGCAACCCGAGGCATAACCCACCTTCTACTGGCTGTGAGCACGCCTGCTAATCCAAAGCCCACCCAGAAGTCTCTTGATGGAACCACGTTAACCGCAAACCCTGCCTGTCCCTCCCTGAGCCAAGCATAAATACCGCTTCCAAATAGGGCTTGTTCCGCCCCTGAAGTTGAAATAAACAGCATTAGAACACAGGTCCATCTGGAACTGAGCGCGCTGAAACATTGTTTTTGTACTTTTCTTGATCCCCAGAGTATCTGAGACTTCTGATRCATCAAGAAAGAAACTGGATATTTTAAGCAGCCTTTTAACCCACTGGCTAAATGGGGCGGGGGGGAAAGGGGGTCGAAATGGAAGCTGCCTAACAACAAAATCTGTGAACTCTGACCTTCTGTCTGAAAATGAAAGCTGAGTTAGATGATTTTTCTATAGATGTCATTAAGGCAGCTTTTAAGGCTACCCTGTTTGAACTCTCGGTTGCACTTCAGTACTGTAAACAACCGCCGGAGGGAGAGTTAAGTGAGTGGAAGTCCAAAAAAGTAAGGAGCGTTTTCAGCAGTGGAGAATATTGATCATAGTGAGAAACCATTTATGCCCTGAAGGGCCATCAGCTGTCACTATTTCCCTGGCTCTGGAGACATATTTAGGTGCCTAATAGGAGTTAATTAACATATTCATTAATAGGTGGGTGGAGCTGTGTCAGTCTCAACAGATAGGGAACCCTGACATCAAAATAGACTAATTAACATAATTTGAACCTGTCTAAACTCACAATTGATAGCAAACACCGAAATTGCAGCATCACATCAGATGGCATAAAATTTATTTAAGTCAGCGTGCTCCCAGCGAGTGGCCAGAAACAAGTATGCAATATTACCTGAAGTGGTTAGTTAAATTGGCGCACAGGAACGGTGGCTAATCAATGAAAGGCTTATTTCGTTTTGAACTCAGAGTCCTCTGAAACAGTTTAAATCTTATCTAAAGCAGTTCTGGATGATCTTTTTATCCTCAGAAGCTTGTGGCAATGCCTTCCACAGGCTTAATATGTATTATATAAGACTGCGCCACTTGAATCAACTTCAAATTTCCTGCATTCAGTCTTTTCCTTGTATGATTAGAAAAAACGAATAGCTCCATTCAATTCATGCTTTTATACCATTCATTAATTCATCATCAAAAAGCTGAAATTTAGTTGTAGACATGGCCTAAATTCAGAGACGTCCCAAGTACTCGGCTCAGAGACAGATCCACTTCTTCCCTTCTATTAAGCTCCCAATTGCCTGATAATGCCCCAAGGAACGGCAGGTCTTACTAGAAACATTTTGCTACAGCAGATACCGCATAATTTCATCTTGTAAGTCCACTCAGGTGAGCACTTTAAAAACAAAACAAGACAAAACAAAAAAAACACACACAAAAAAACCCAAAAAACCAAAAGACCCAACACCACCACCACACCAAACCAAACAAAAAGAGTTCAGTCCAAAACCAGCAATTAAAACAAAAAAGCTGCTAGTATCAGACCTTGTGAGGGAGCAGTGGAAAGGAAAGGAGAGAGAAAATGGGTCCGAAGTGAGATCCTAGCAAATGGGAATGAAATTTCACTTGCTGGCATGCACTTCAGTAAACAGGTTGCATACTATGCTCTGCTTCCCCACCACACTCCAATTCAAACGCTGCTCACATACGGAGTGTGAATGTTCTTGTTCAAATCCCATAAGGTTTTTATTTCCTTTGCTTATTGACAAAACAGTAAAAACACTATGTTGAACAATTTTGCTACAAGAAAACAGCAGTTTGTCAGAACGATTGAATAAGGCATCCCTCAATGGAAAAAACCACAATGCTATTAGGCAGAGGAATGTTACAGAGAGAGTTCATTATACGGATACTAAGAGATTGCATTTTTTTCTCTTAATAGCATTTATACAAGTTATACAGCATTACAGGCATACGAAAATTACTTGAAAAGGGAGTAGAGAATGATGTTGAGAGGTTAAGTGGGGTGTTCCCCTTTATCTCCTCAGACAATACAAAGCAAGCTGATACTCAAGGAAACTGAAAGGCAGTGAATTTACCAACAACAAAAGGAATTTTTTTTATTCAGTGCATGATAAATAAGCTATGAAACTTGCAGTCTTGAGACATTATTAAAGCCAAGAGCTTATCGAGATTCAAAATGAGATTTTTGTATAGGCACACAATAGGAAAACTGGCAGTAGCTCAGAGAGGTAGGTTCTTTCGAAAATTTCTGACAAGACCTACAAGCTAAAGTTCCACCTTCAAAACTGATTTAAGCACACAGTGATTACACCCGCATGAATAAACCCCGCTTCCGTAATTGACTTCATCATTCAAGACTGCGCTGGTGCTAAGAGCCTCTTGACTAGAACTTACCCTACTCTCGTCCTGCCTCTCTGGGTGGCAAATCCAGCTAGCGTTCATCTGTCTGCTCCTCGTTTTCTGCAAAGACATAACTTGTGGTGCCCACATCTGTTGTAACCTCAGGGGGCGTGACTGAGGTGGTCATTCACTGGTAAATTCTTCTCCAAGAGATCCCGATTTGGACAAAGCTTTGAGGTGGATGTGCCTAGGACTTCTCCTGCAGCAAGCTCCCCAACAAAACCAAAAAGAATTTCAACTGAAAAAAGGCAGATTTTTTTGGATTATAAACTACAGAAGTTTTCTAAACAGAGAAAACTCAAAGCAACTTACATACCTCTCCACAGCCAGCCCACTGTGCACATACAGGCAGGTCCTTGGTTACACTTAAAGCTGGGACTTGCACTTTTCCAGGCTTAGGATTTCATGACAGGAGCTCAGTGTGAGGTATCCCCAGACAATACTTTCAAGTTCACTACTTGCCTGAATCTGTATCGTGTACTCAAGGTCAAATAAAACGGGTCCATCTGCTGTTGCTGCAGGAATGGATATGTGTTCCCTTGCAACTGGTCATAAAAGAATTTCTTTTTCTATTACAGACAGAGYCTCTCATCCAGAAATAGGAAGCGGTTCCTTGCTGTAACTACTGGTTCCCTCTAAAATGTCAACTGGGTCAGGAGGGAAGTGTTTAAGTAGTAACAAGCAAGCCTCTCCTCCCTCACCTGGTTCTCAAATAACTGTACCGTAATTTTCATCTAAGCAGAGGAAATGACTTTTATTCCTCCATACTCATTACAGTATGTTCATGGCTATATAGAAAGTACGTCATTGGTTCTTCTGTCATACAGTTTACAGAAACAAAAAGAAAACTCCCTTTCACAAAAAGACAGAAGTAGCAGTAAGATGACAGAGATGCTTCTGTAAGAGTGTCGGTTTGGGATCATCTTCTTGCCACTAACAAGGGAATTGTCAGAGCACTTATGCAAAAAATTAGTCTGCGCAGTTAATGTATTATCAGCTTTCATCTGAGCATCATGCACACTAGCTTTTTTATGTAGACAACCCCAATGCAGAGAAAATTCTCTGATCATCTCTTGAACAACCAGAAAAAAAGGAGTTTATTTACCCAACTAAGAAGCCACTAGCCCTGCTAAAGTCAAAGCTGAGACGTATCTTTTTGCACTGAGGCTAAGCTGGGGGCCTTTTCTCTGTCAAAGTGACTACAGAAAACAGATTAATGCTACTTTTTTGTATCCTAGTGCTGCAAATGGGTTTGATCAATTAACGTTCATGCATTGTTTTGAGGATGTAAGTATTCTTCTGAAAGTCTGTATCCATCTCTGTTGGCAGACTATTTTCAGCACTAAGATCACTTCAAACTAGTTATACAAAATTCAATGCAACAAAGCTAGAGAAAAGTGAATGTGATTATCTGCTGAGTATACATATAAGGAGAATAAATGGTTTAGCATAGGTACTTATGAGACAGATCCTGTTTGCTGCTCAGAATTATAACAACGTTTTGGCAAAATATGGAGATTTGCCAGAAAGGGTAGGAGCAATGCTGTATTGTTTGGCATTTTTGTAATGTGCCCCCCCTACTAAACATGCTTGCCTTGACTGAATAACCTCTAATCTGCATTTATATTCTTGTATCTTTATCTATTATGCATTACATGCACATGAAGCCAAGTCTCTGATCATACAGAGATGTTATTTAGAGTACACAAAACTTCCCTGGAGGATTTCCATTTAGAGAAAGCAGCAGATCATCGTAACTCTCATGCAATGGTAAAGAGAATACAAAAGGCTCTGATACTCTGCAGCGGAAATAACAATATCATTCATGCGTCCTTATTTTAATATATTCAAGTACAGCAGCAGTCCTCCACGAAGAACTGGGAGCAGGTTTCCAAGAACATCAGGTAGGAAATAGCTTTTGTTCTCTCTCCTGCTGTTGTCCAATTTAAACAACAAAGAACTTCAGACCAAAATTCACAATAGTCTGTTATTCAACTCACCTGCAGTACTACTATTAGCGACTTTAGAAGGCTACATGCTGCCTTTCATTTTCAGCATGCTTGGTCTGCACTGATGGATAAAAAAGGGCAACATAATTAAACGATACGGTAACAATTGTACAGAGCAAAACAAAGGGGAGGAACTCAACTAAAGTAAAAAACGTAAACAACATTTTTTCCACGGAAACTCATGCTGCTTACCAGTTTCCCTCAGGACTGAATAGCAAATCATAACAAAATGCAGGTAACAGAGAAGTCATGCTGAAGCAGTCATGACTGGGTTTTGGCAAGGGATGGGGAGCAGAAGGGAAGTGCATGTGGGGGAGGGTTCCTGAATTCTGCTGGGTCTTACCCTTTGACACTTAATGCTGGGTCATTTATGGGAATGCACTTGCATGTCAGGTTCTCCCTATGGGCCAGATGGGAATCGCTCCAAAGGGAGGTTGTTCCAGTGAGGAGAACGCTTAGACTAAGTACCTCTATATGTAGCCAGCTGGAAGCCCAACTCCGAGACTGCAGGGTTGAAATTCATTCCTCTAGGACTCTATTAGTATCCCTGGAGTGACACCAAAGATAACTCCTTTTTTTTTGTCCCCATAAGAAATAACTGTTTTGCCTTAATATACTTAAAAGATATACCACATTAGCTTTCTCTTCTGTATTTTCATTGGGTGCTGTTTGCTTTTCTTCAAGGAGGTTGCATCCACAGTTAGACACAATGTGTCACACCGATCTACTCCTATCGCTGATTTCATAAGATGACTTGTAAAGAAGTGTTCTCTATTGATCTCTATTGGTCAGTCTCCTAACAAAAATGGGTTACCAGACGCACCTCATTCAAGCACTGACATTAAAGCAAGCTTGTTAGTCCGACTGGCAAGGATAAAATCTCTGCCTCACAAGAACTTCCAAGTCTGTGACCATCTTTGCTAGCAGTTCCACTGGAGGTCAAAGGCTGATGACACCAAACTAGGACTGTTCAGATAGCACGAGGCTGGCCCAATATAAATTTGCAGATATGATCAACTAAAGTAAACAAAAGATCAGACTGAACTGTCTTCTCACCCCTCCAGTTGATTCCTTTCCAGGTAAAGCAAAGCACTTAATGTCCACAGAAAGAGTCAGGAAAACTAAAATGATCAGTTAAAGGTTCTGCACCCATATATTTCATGCAAGAGCAAATGGTTTGTGTCTTTTCTCAACACTGACAAAGCGAGGGAGCAACCGGAAGCCTTCTTTCTCTCAGCCCTGTTGAAATGTCTTGTGCTTTACTGAATGGGTATAAGCAAGGAAGAGGGGAGAGGTCTGCGCAAAAGGAGTTTTTCCACTTCTGCTGCATCACCAGCCTCGTCCCAACGAGGTGCAAGTCCTCTAAGGCAGAAAATACATTTTGTCATCTCAGTTTGTGTGGACAGCGCAGCCATAATAATTAGTCCAACCATGTTCATGTGCCAGGGGATGGGGCTAAGTATGTTCTTAGATACAGACAAATAGGGGGAAAAAAAAAAAGAGGCATTTTGGGGGGTGATGGTGCAGTGGTCAGTGCAGCAATCACATATGCTATGACAGGCCATCACTGACAGACAATTAGATTTGTTGTAATGTAAAGTGACGCTGGCTCCTAGTGCTTTGCAAACAAAAAGGCTCATGACTCTCCAGCATACTGGCCATGGTTCACCTTCTGCAATGGTGGAAATGGGGAGCTTCCACAACTACTTCTCTCCCTCAGGGCCCAGGCATTTAATTGATGCTTACCTTCTGGCTGCCAGGTGCTCCTCACAGTATCGTCCACATCAGTCAAAGTCTATTTGACTGATAAGTCAAAGTCAAAGGCCTTTGACACAGTCCCCCACAACATCCTTCTCTCTAAACTGGAGAGGTATGGATTTGATGGGTGGACTGTCCGGTGGGTGAGGAATTGGTTGGATGGTCGCATCCAGAGGGTAGTGGTCAACAGCTCAATGTCCAGATGGAGGTCGGTGACGAGTGGCATCCCACAGGGGTCCGTACTGGGACCAGTACTGTTTAATATCTTCATCAGTGACATAGACGGTGGGATCGAGTGCACCCTCAGCAGGTYTGCAGACGACACCAAGCTGAGTGGTGCGGTCGACACACCTGAGGGACGGGATGCCATCCAGAGGGACCTGGACACGCTCAAGAAGTGGGCCCCTGTGAACCTCATGAGGTTCAACAAGGCCAAGTACAAGGTCCTGCACCTGGGTCGGGGCAACCCCCGGTATCAATACAGGCTGGGGGATGAAGGGATTGAGAGCAGCCTTGCTGAAAAGGGCTTGGGGGTACTGGTGGATGAAAAGCTGGACATGAGCCGGCAATGTGCGCTCGCAGCCCAGAAGGCCAACTGTACCCTGGGCTGCATCAAAAGAAGCGTGGCCAGCAGGTCGAGGGAGGTGATTCTGCCCCTCTACTGTGCTCTGGTGTGACCCCACCTGGAGTACTGCGTCCAGCTCTGGAGTCCTCAGCATAAGAAAGACATGGACCTGTTGGAGCGGGTCCAGAGGAGGGCCACAAAAATGATCAGAGGGATGGAACGCCTCTCCTATGAAGAAACGCTGAGAGAGTTGGGGTTATTCAGCCTGGAGAAGAGAAGGCTTCGGGGAAACCTTATTGCAGCCTTTCAGTACCT
This sequence comes from Phoebastria nigripes, assembly GCA_035582835.1. Classification (NCBI taxonomy): domain Eukaryota; kingdom Metazoa; phylum Chordata; class Aves; order Procellariiformes; family Diomedeidae; genus Phoebastria; species Phoebastria nigripes. The sequence continues at coordinate 1,343,307 of JAYKAV010003010.1, read as the reverse complement.
GAAGGGGGCTTATAAGAAAGATGGGGACAAACTTTTTAGCAGGGCCTGTTGCGACAGGACAAGGGGGAATGGTTTTAAACTAAAAGAGGGTAGATTTAGACTGATATAAGGAAGAAATTTTTTACAGTGAGGGTGGTGAAACACTGGCACAGGTTGCCCAGAGAGGTGGTAGATGCCCCATCCCTGGAAACATTCAAGTTCAGGTTGGAGGGGGCTCTGAGCAACCTGATCTAGTTGAAGATGTCCCTGCCCACAGCAGGGGGATTGGACTAGATGACCTTTAAAGATCCCTTCCAATCCAAACTATTCTATGATTCTATTTGCCTTTGCTTCTCTCCTGTTACCCTATCCTCCACCAGGATGAGATGACACCTCAGGACACCCACTAGAGCTGCACTCCTGCGGTATGCTGGAAAGGCAGTCTTTGCTGGTCACTCATTTCATGGCTTCTCCATGGCCTGGAAGGAAAGGCAGGGCAGGATGCTCTGACCTATGAAGAAGATCTCCTCCAGTGGGTCCTCGTCTGCCTCTATCACTGAAGTGACTGAGAGGGACATCTGGCTCTTGGGTCATCATCGCTGACTGCAGAGAGTCACAAGTGATAAGAAGCTCACTGTTTGCTGCCCTGCCAAAGGAGTCATGCAGCTGCAGGAAACACTGGCATGCCTTTCAAGATGGCCCAGCAGGTCAGGTTCTGTCTCTTGCCTTAATGTACACAGTTTTTTATATTTTTAAAAATTTGAACTGGCACCATACAGTGGTGGGCATGAACCCAGCCTCTTCTAGCTTTGCTAGTATCTCCTCATATTTCTACTAGGAGTTTCTCCCAGGAGTAGAGCCATAGAGCAGGGCACAGTCCTTGCATAAATACATTAATACTTTGGTCCCCACTAAGCCTTGGCTGCACCCCTCTGTGCTGATACCTTACGCACTAAGCATCTCTTTGTAGAGCATCACCTCAGTAGTATGGCTTGTGGATGAGATACTTCTGGAGCCATTTGTTAATGGCTGGGGGACTAGGACCTTGGTGTGAAGTAGAGAGTGTGCTGTTACAACAGCACCAGAAAACCCTACAGCACTTTGGAGGGCCTCTTTCCCTCTCCAGAGACTACCTAGGCTCTTCATACAGGCATCTATGATAGGTAGCCAAATGGGAGGCTGCAAATAACCCCACTGACCCCATGCCAAAAAACATGTAGCAGGATAGTTTGTCATAAAACTTACAAACAATTCCTCCATTTTCCTCTCCTCATAAGATCATTTTCCTTCTCTTAGCACCTCTGTGAAATGGAAGTTTTCCCAACATTTCAGATGTAGAAATCACAAAAGATTGCTCATGAATCATACAATTCCCCCCCTAATACCTGGAAACTATGGTGTAGTTGGGAAGAGAATCCTGACATTTGGACTACAGGTTCCATACCTTAAACATATGAAAAAAAAATTCTCTCCTCATTTAAAAAAATCAGATAGAACAAATGTTAGAGATCCAATTCTCTACTGCACAGCTGTACAAAAGGAGGCTAACATGTTACTGGTCTAGAATAGACAGTGTAAAATGGTGGAAAAGGAAACACCTGGTACCTAATGAGATGTTACAAGCTTGTATTTGTAATGAAAGTACACAAATTCAAGAGGAAAATAGACTCATGCAGCCTGAAGCCAGGAAAATCCAACGAGGGATGGATTGATCTTTAGGCCTTCAACATCAATAGGACTATTCATGCACTTAAATGTTACATGTGTATTTTAGCACCTGGCTGAATTAGAGCCTCAGATAGCAAAATCAGGAGATTGCTGCTTGTTTTCAGCCTGCAGAAAAGACAACCCATTTTGAGAACTGCACTGATTACCCTAGTTTATGATCTCCTTAATATCAAAAGTTCCACAAAGATACATTTTGTTCCCTAGAGCTCCCCAGAAATCAGCTAAACATATGGACTGCTTGCTTACACCTACTACAGAAGGCTGAGTATTGAGGATTTATATATTTTAGTCTATGTGGTGTAAATATGTATAAATTTATATTGTGTTAATTTATGGCATACACTACAGAAGGTTTTGCGTGAGCTACATTGCATTCCTTCCCACGTTTCTGCTGAAATATTCATCTTCGGGTCTTTTTCTCCATGTTTTCCTTAGTCTCGCCACAGATGTTTGGGCAGCTTGCGTTAGAAGGGAATGTGCCTTAGAAGTACATTTAGGAATTTAGGTGATGAGAATACCAAACTCAACTGTGTGGCTACAGCCTGACAGGATTAACAGGCTTGGTGAACACTCACCAGTGTCTCGGACCTGCCTTCTGATACACAGGCAAGCATCGCAACGTAGCTTGTAAATCAGCACCACCAAGACAGACACCCAGCGCACAGAGAACTTCTGTCTCCAGGATTGCCAAACGAGTGCCTGACAAACATTGCATTCACACACAAAACACGGATACATAAAGCTGCCATGCCAAAAGAAGGACTGATTCTCACAAGAACAGGCACCCGTGTATCAACAAACTGCACTCAGCATTACCACAAGCAGTCCCTTCCATCTGCCTGTACACAGCTCTCAAGAATGAAAATGTATTAACGTGTCCCCATCGCTTTGAAATYGATAGGACTCTTGCTGTTGGCTCAACAAGAGCAAGGTCAAGCCATTGGGCCAAAACATAGCCCTTATCTCCCCCTGAGCCCTTATCACAATTCTATCAACACAGTCTTTGTGTACAAGGACTGGCGGTAACCCAGAAGTCCCAGTGCCAAACTGCGGCAGTATTAAGAGCCTGCTGCCTGCCATAACGTCCAGCAAGAGATATGAAGACATACAGAAAACTTAATTAAAGCATGACCTAATCAACAGAAGTGGGGCCCAACACAATGTTTATTTGCTTACGTTCGAGTTGTGCATCAACACGTTGCATTTCACTGGCTTACTGGAATATGAAAATGCACAACTACATAAATAGTACCAGAGGGAGCTACCTAAATAAATAAATAAATCGTGTATAGCTAAATAAATCTTTCAGCTATTACAGAGTCCCAAATGCAACACATAGTACTAACTGACAGAGAGGAATGAGTAAGAGGATGTGTCTGCAAATATTTTCTCACACACGGCTGTGAATTACTTTGAATTTTTGACCCTTTTTCCCATTCATTGTCCAAAAGCATTTCTATGTCCTGTGTTTATGGCAACATACTGGGAGATCTGGGTTCAAAGGCCAGTGCTGCTTCAGATTCTCTATTTAATTCTGGGAAAGTCACTTTCTCCTTTGAGGCCCTCTGGGAAAGACACAGTTATGGACATTTTTCTCCAGTCCTTTTTGCTTTTCTTGTCTATCTAGGATCAGCGACAGATTTTAAAAGGTATTCTGATAGCTAAAGCTGCAACCAGCGCTCTTGACAATCCCATCAGTCACTTCACTTTGCCCTTGAGAATGACAGCAAATATCTCCTATCCCCAAGTGCCTGCAGATCCTCACCAGATCTGGCCCTATGCTCTGGGACGGTGAGTGCCCATCAGTGTGTACACTGCCTAATACAGGGGTGGCGGTATTTCACAGGGCGATGTTAGAAGAATAAAACATACAGTGGTAAAGAGCCGCAGATTTCAGTAGCGTTTAATTTAGGTTTTCTGGATAGCTTTTCCATAAGTACTACCTACAGCTACACCACACAATAGCAGATGCATCAAAAATGCTGAAAAAGCATTTTTGCGTAGAGAAGGTGAATAATTCTAATTTAGCAGGCAAAATTTACAGTAATTCAATGAGGGTGCAGATTACATTACCCTGCTGCATTGCTGTACAAAGGTTTAAATAGACCATACATTTTGCTGGTTTTATTTTATAAATAGGCCAACTAAAACCTCACACGTAAAATAATCCACAACCAAAAATACAACTCTCAGACTATTGCCGCTCTTCTACCTCACCCCTGTTTGCCCAACTCTTTCCCAACCTATTGCCCTGGCCCTTTTTGTCTCACCTGTTGAAAGTATCCCACAGTGGAGTCTGAAGTTGCTGAGCCCAGGGAAAAGTCACTAGGACTGAGCATGGAAATCAGTGCTCCCTGGTCCCACCACGTGCTGCAGCCTGGCTGACCCTAACCCTCTCCAACACCAGAGAGGTACACAACACTGGGAAGATGCTGTTTGCCCCTCTCTTCCTAGCACAACAGAGACAGATTCTTAGCTAGGGTCCTGAAACAGTCCTCAAAGACGAAATAAAAAGTAATACTGTTCGGGGTTCCCATGTGGCCGATTTTCTGACTCTCCTACTTTCCTCCGCCTTTCTTCGTTCTCCTAGAATTTAAATAATGACTGAAGGATTAAAAACAACAGAAGTTAGTAATCATCCTATCACGCCTTAAAGACAACAGAGCACAGTCAATGAGTGTTGATGGTTTGAATACCTCAGCAGGCTGAAATATATTCAGAGAGCATTTCAGTGAATTTAGGTAAATGGGGAGAATGGTTAAAAAAACAACAACAAAAAAATCCCCAAAAGCAAAGTCTGATCTTGGATAATTAACAGCAGAAACAGGGCTAAATTGAAATAAATTATTCAGTGCAAGTACTTCAGACAGCTCTTAAGAATAACACATGGATCTGTGGCACTCTTTAGGGGACTTTGTGCCTATAAACTAATTAATAGATCTGACTTCTCCATATGTAGTTTTTCCATCTGTAACAGATAAAGTATGGATAGGTTTCTTCATGTAACAGGAAAAATTAAAACTAAAGTTATTTTTGTAAGTTGTAGAATATTCTCTAACTTATTCAGAACGCGAATGTGTGAAATACCATGACAGAATGGAAATTGATTTTGTAAAATGTGAGAGTGAACGACCGCGCTCTGAAACATGTGGTGCAAAGTCAGAGACACGGCGCTCTGCTTCTTTCCCCTCCAACCACCGCCCAGGCATGTCGCAACCCAAACAGCAGAGCACAGCCAAAAGGGCAGCTAATAACCTGCTCCTCGCTACGGTGAGCAAGCAAGAAGGCCACGTCAAAAGGGTTTTCACTCTAAAGCTGAAAGGCTGCAAGTTCCTGCCACCCCGCTACTTTGTACGGCAAGGCTTCGCTCAAGCCTTTGCATGTGCTAGTCATAAACAGCTTTGGAGATACACCCGCCATTTTATTGCCTGATCTCCCATGTTGGGGAAGTGCTTGGACCCTTTGCTTTAACCAACACAGGAGCTTCCAGCCACTTCTTGGGGCAGCCATCGTGCTGTGTGTGTAGGAAAACGTTGCACAGCTTACTAGGCCAAGCAGAGCCGGCACGCACGAGCCCATCCAGCCTTTTCAACTGGTTAGAAATCTGTCTCCGGCCATTTCATCCAGCCCAGGATTTGAACACTGCTAGGACACAGCTGAGAAATAGTTCACTTCTATTTTTACAGATAATACCTCACATTTTACAGGATTAACCTTGACACTTGGATTTCAGAGGCAGCTTCCAAAGTTTCAGCCAAACTAAAGTACCTCTGTCAGGGTCACCCATATACATTAACCGAATCCCATCTGTGAGGACCGACAGAGTCTCCCATGCATCCCTCCCCTGCCTGCAGCCAGATGGAGATCTGGTCAGGGTGGGAAGTTGCCATTCACACAGATGTTAGCATACTTATTTATTTGTAAAGCTTAGTTAATTTTAAAGGTTACTTAACATACAGCGTATTAGCAGAACGTGACAGTCTTACGTTTCAATGTTCAAAAAGCAAGAAATTTTGTACAACCAAGTCACCATCAACATTCACAAAAAACCCAAACCTATTCAGAGCCTCAGAAATGTGCAGGTAGTTTTTTTACCCGACATCTTTTCTCCCCAAATGGTTCACGATTCCCACCAAGAAATTGTCCAACAGCAGTGCCGTGCCCAGCCAGTATCTGTGCCAAGAATTAACACCTCTTGGCCGTCTCCTCTCTCCTTGTCCCACACCCATCTCCAGCCCACACCTCATCACCCAGCAGCCCAAACATCTGGCCACCTCCACACTGGAAAATGCCTCTTATCCAGCCTGGTTGCCACAGCCTGATGCCCAGCAATATTCCTGCCCTAGTCTCTAAATGCAACATTTGCTTGAGTGTGTTGACATCAGATCTCATTATTGACTTTAAGGAGAGCATCGAGAAGAGTTTCCTTCACTTCATCTTCTGTTGCTGAATAGAGAGAACAAGCCCTGACATTTATCCTCTAATTAGCATTAATAATGGCAAACTTTGGGAGACAACCTGGAGTTTCATCCAATCTGAAGTTAGGCCTGAGCCCAAACTAAATACTCCTCAACATTTTTGGAGGCCGTACTCAGATGCAGGGGTTTGGTTTCACTTCCCCAGTAAACTGATTCAGCACACAAGACTACTAAGATATTTTCTTCTTTTTATCCTAGCATTTTTTCCTCAGACTTCACTCCTCATTACAGAGCACTCTTCCCAGAATTGCCTTGTTGTCTCATTTGGGCTAGTCAGAAATACAACACTGAAGTGTGAGTACTTAAAAAACCAATCATACACATCTAGATTATTCTTTTGTTTGTGTTGGGGTTTGGTTGTGGTGGGTTTGGGTTTTTTTTTTGCAAACCTACATGCCTTTTTAACATAGTTGGAATTCATTTGCTCCTGCCCTTTCTTTGTAGTTACGTGCATCTTCCTTTTGTCATTCCCCACACACTTTTCACTTTAGCAAACTAAGAAAATAGTATCATACACAAGAGATCCAAATTTGTGCTAGAAGAGATCTATGAGAGCATTTCAAAAGGAAAAGAGGACAAGGTAGCAGAAGAACATGTTGCTCTCTACCACCAGTCCCCAACCATCCAGCTGGACACTACGTACGCAGAATTGGCATGGTCTTTCAGAGGCCCTCCTTTTTCACACTGACTGTATTTTAAAAAAAAAAAAAAAAAATCATTTGACAATTAAGAAATCCTTCCACTGTTTCATTTACCCTTCTACTTAAGGAAACAAAAGTTTCCCTGGCAGTCTCTCTGATCTGTATTTAGTATGCCAGTTAAAGAATAAAATACAAGACTGGAACGAAGCCAGCGTGTGCAACTGCTCCTCCAGGTGCCAGTGCTCCCGTGGCTGAGGTGAGGGCAAACGGAAGCAAGCAGCAATCCCGTTTTCTCGGCAGTCGTCCTGTGTACGTTGCTCTTACCATGCAGCCACTGTGCAGCAAGGCGAATGCTGCTCTATAAAACAACCAGCTTTCCCCAGCACCACGGGGATATCTCATCTCCACTACAGCTGTGCAGTTAATAAGCACCTGCTTTGATATCGCATACTTTGTTATTTGTAAATATGCAGTCAGGTCAGAATCTACGTGAACGCAGCCCAAGAGCCTGGACCCAGCCTCAGACACTATTCACTGGCCACACACACACAAAAAAAAGGGGGGGGGGGAGGAAAAAGAAAAGCTTTGGGGGCTTAGCTTGTTTCCTACATAGTAATTTCAGAGAGGTGAATCTTCCACTAACCTGGTTGGCTGACACAAATTGTACAGGGAACAACAGGAGGCTTGTCAGCACTGCTCCAGCATACAAATGAACATAACAGACGAGTAGCATTAAACTCACCTAAAGATAAAATTATGATCTTCAGTCATTGAGAAAGATGATAACTTAACCACAGGATGTATCGCAATTAGCTTCCTCAGCAGCCTACAGAAGCAATATATACAAATTACAAGATAATCTTCCACAATTTGAAACCATTTAGGATCTTTAGCATCATATACTTGGATCAATTTAAATCTTAAAGTTGCTATCATCTTTCCTTCTTAGTCAGATAAATATCTTCTCATTTTCTAGTGAAACACAGTAGACGTGGTTTTTATGTGGTCTTACCGTATCATTTCTTTAAGTTAGATGGTTGAACTATAACGAACTCCACAGGACTGTGGTTGCAAAGCACAAGCAGCGCTGGCCACCTCAATATCTGTATTAGATTGCCCCCAGTGGTAAGGAACTGTAAAAGACTTTCGCGAAGAGAGAGAAATTAAAATTTCCAATTGAGAAATAGGTCTGCTGGGGGGGGGAGCAGAAATAATAATAATACTGCATGTAGAAATCTTTAAGCTTTCATCCATTTCTAGGAAACTGGAATGGGAGGAGCATCCCTCCTACTCCTGAAGACATCTGCACTGTGGGGATACAGGGAAACTACTGCAGTACAAGCAAGGTTTTGGCAAATTAAAGTTTGTCAGAATCACAGCGAACTTCCTGTTGATCTAGGTCCACTTATACTTTCATTACAATGCTGTGCTTCTTTCTGATGTTCCCCTTTGGACATACAATACTTAAAAACTAGCTCAAGTGCTTGAGAGGCTTGATTCTCTGCACAGTCTAGGAGTAGCCAAGATATTTCTTTCTATGGCCTTCTCCTTCCTCCTCCTGCCTTGTTTTTGACTTAGCGTCTGGCAAAACTGGAAAAACCCTGGGACATAAAAATTCCCTTAACTGTAAGCAAGCCCTCATTATTATGTCATTCTTTATAAAATGGCTTGTTTGATTAATGCCTGTTTGCATGGAAAATTCTCTCCTCTCCTTTGCTCTCTCCTGCAATTGCTTTGCGTTTTAGCGTCTGCTTTGGCAAGGGGAAAAAGCTGGATGCTGGGTTAAATCATGGCCCCTTTCTGAGATCTGTGGGACTTTTGTTGTTCATTTCCATGGCACCAAGATTTGACCCTTATTCTTAACAGCTAGAGCCTCCAACAGTGGCCTACCGCACCATTTTAAGTCTCCGGAGCAAATGACCGAGTCCAAAGTTGCTATTTAAAATACCAGTGATTTTTCAAAAGCCTGTTTAATTCATTAGGCTTTATCCAATCCCCTCAGCCTTGTTCAGACGAATCCAGTAAGCTGTGTTCTCTCATGCTCCCTTGCCTTCTAAGTGGCAGCACTTTTAACTTTGCACAGAGTAAGAATTTACCCCAAACTAAGTTTAAAAAATAAAAATCCTTCCCTATTGAAATCTGAGGCTGATACCTGCACATGTGATGATTTCAGAGTGACTGAATCTTTGCTATAGAAAGATGGCTATTTAAAACCTAAACAGGAGACTAATACTTTTTAACAAATTAGTCTTACTTGAGTTTATGGAAACCAATAACAGACCTGCAAACATTTATGTACTTGGCAATTATGGGTAGCTGTCTGGACTCACAGCCAATGGAATTAAACATTTGAGAGATTGTGATTCATGATATAATCTGTTTATGAAGCTAATTACACCTCTTGTCACTGTTGACAATGTATGATTATAGAGACAAAAATCTTGGTTCTGCTAGTTGAATTCCATGGGAGGGTATAGACAGAGGGAAAGAAAGAAAAGAAAACAAAAGAAATCAAAACAACCTTCTCATTTAAGAAAAGACTACCCAAGTCCAGAAAAAGAAGGGGAAAAAAAAAAGAAAAGAGAAAATAATCACACCCAACAAGAACACTGAAGTTTCCTTAAAATGCTAAAGGAGATGATACATGGGTAAAAAGGAATACAAGGCTATTTTCAATGCACCTCTAAGTAAACATGTAAAGGCAAATTTGAAACTTCCAGAAAACTAGAATGGAAAAAAAATTATGAAAGAAAATCTTGAAAATAACACACAGTTCCAGCTTTGCAAGTAAGGCAATACATTCCAGTACATCATGCAGATGCCAAGGCTTCTCTCAGACAAAAGCACTTTTTTTTTTTGAGAATCAGCAGTCCTCTTTAGAAGCAAGGACTGGATTCACTACCCCTTGTGATCTGCAGTCTCCTAGTTCCATATGTACAGCTAATATAGAACTGAAATTGTAAGCCTTTCATATTTTCCATGGTATTGCATAGTCTGTATGCTTATCCCATAGTTGCTGATTTTAAACAACTTCTCACTGCAATGAAGATTAAGTTAATTTCTCAAGTTACATCATAAAATCCTGCATGCTCAGAAAGCTATGGCTTTTTTTCATAATGAAGTTCTTTTTCAAAATCTCAATTACTATAGGACATACTTCCCAAACACTAATTGAATTTTAGTTATTTTTTCTGATGACAATAAACCCCAAAGTTTAAGGAGTCTGTTTCCTGTGAAACTGAAATTTTGAACAAGTCTAAATTTTCTTAAGATAAGTTACTACACTCATGGGAAAATTTCAGTGACCTTACTGAAAAGGAAATTTTGATTGTGCCTGCAGAGAAAAATAGAGACCCAGACGTAATGAACAAAAACCAAGTAAAGTTTGTAACACACACAAAAAAAAAAAACCTAAGAATTTTAGTAGAGAGAGGAAAGGCTCATGATTTTTGAGCTTTTGATTAGCAGGTCCTTAGCTTGAAGGACGAAGAACTGTCTACAGAGAGATATTCTTTCATAGTTTTAGAAGTAATACCCTACACTGGTCCTAAAGACCCTGCAGATCATGCTACAAAGCTTACCTATTTTACCTGACTTGTAGGTGTCTAAGGGTCTCTGGCAAGAAGTAAGGATAGTGGCATGGCTTGCTTTTACCTTTGGTTAAGTATCGTATGGTTTTATACAGAGCAGTAGTTCTTCCTATTTTCATCATTTCTCTAATTTATCTACAAGACACCTGGATCCTCAGCTTCACCTCTATGTGCTCTGTAAGTGAAAAAGGCACTTTAATTTCTCTTGGTATAATTTTCCATATCACCAATAATTTCTTCTAGCCCATTGCAGATGGATAGCAGAGGCAAGAAGTAGTAAGGAGCCTAGATTATTCTGATCTCAATAATGGCATTTCCTCAATTTTTTATATTGATACCGCTGTTAAAATTTTGTTTCCAAAGCCACAGGTGAACCTAGTATCTACAAAGAAGATGATGAAAATAGCACTTATAAATGGTATCCATCTCTCCTGAACAGAAACCAGTCAGCCCAAAAAAATTGTACTTGAACTTCTGAATTTAAAATGTAATTTTACTCAGCCTCCCAGAAAGCATAATTGAATTTGGGATTCACAAAGAAAAAGGGAAAAAATGGTACATTCATGTTCTAACCTCTGTCAATGTTTTAAATCTGGAAAGTATTACTCTTAAGCAAGACTAGTAGTTTTGGAAGCAATATAGGTAGACTGTACTTAAACTAAATTGTGTATCATTCATATTCTGTTCATTCAGAAATTCAATGTAAATTTTAGAAACTTTAGGGAAAAGAGAGCAGAAATGTGCTGAATTATGCTTATGATGATCAGGTTTTGGAAGAGTGAAGTTTGTTGCGTACACACATTAGCCACTTACTTTCATACACGTGACAGCAAAGCCTGACTGGTTAGTGCTGGGAGCAAACTTTTGATGAGTATTTTAAGTATAGTAGAAGATAACCCAATATTTTTTTCTAGGAATAATCTTATATCCTAACCATAGAAACGTGGGCTGCCCACAGGCAGGCACACATACAGCCCTGAAAATGCCATTCCCTTTCATGGTTGTAAACCAAAACAACAAATCATTTCAGTAAGATCAYTTTCTGTTTTCTGCTTGTTCCTACAAATAAAGGCAGGCATGGGCCCATCCCATTTTCAAACAACAAAAAAATCATTTGGGTATTTAACAATAATTTAATTTGTATTAACCATGGCACAACATAAACATTTTCCTCAAAGCTGAAGCACAAACAGCTTACGCACATTTTCCATGTGTGGTTTTTTTTGTGTCTGTGAGCTGCTGAGACTGTTTTCATTAAAACAAAGAAAAAACCACTTCCCGTATGAATCAGTTTTGTATTTAAACTGCAGGATTCCTCATTTAATGGTTTACTTGTTGATTGAATTAATATGGATGTTTAGCAAAGGTAGACTAACTAGAAAAACGGAGTAAGAGGACAGGGAATACCATTACAGAACAGGAACAGGGAAAAGTGAGACTCAATTAGTATAGTGCCAGAGCAAACAGATACGACATGAAAACTTGTACTTCCCCCCCCCCATTTCCATCAATATTAATTTGTGACATGCTTCCATGCCCTGCRAAGTAAACACAAGCTTTGAGGGAGGACTGTGAGAACAACCTTGCTTAGAACTAATGTCAGAAAAAGAAAAAAGACAACGTACATAAGCTTCAGCTATGGTGGCTGGTCTTGGCATTGTCAGTGTACCTCATCCAAAAATCTGCCTGAGTGAAGCCAGGTGTTCACTTAAAATGTCCTCGCCCTTTTTACTGCAGCTTTTTTGTCAGTGAGCTACACGGTGGGCACCCGCTTGGAAAGATGGCAGGATGGGTAGGAAACTGGGTGGTAAGGCTGGTGCTGCAGGACAAGCCGCTTGCTGTAGCTGGGTCACCAGGACCGAGAGAGTTCCCCATCAGGTGACACTGATAGACCTGTGGGACCCTCAAGAAAGACAGCAGGAGGGTACAGACAACAGATYTGGCACCTGGACCGTGGATTTGGTACCCCTATGTACAGAGCTGAAGGGCTGAATGGCAGCTCTAGACTCCATCCCATCCCAAAGCTCTAATGAGCTCCACATGACAAGACCTCACTTGTAGGCATCCAAGGTTTGCTGGACACCCAGGAGGTTAAGGCACTTTTGAAAATGAGACTGTGGTCTCTCAGTTAGTCAGGATCTTTCAGTAGATAATCTTTTTCTTTGCCTTAGGTGTGGGCTTGGTACAATTGTTTCCTCTGAATGCTTCTCCCATTGCAATAGAAATCACCCTACTGACTCAAGTTTAATAGGATTTGAACTCACTGCTGTTTTCTGCCAAGAAAGCAGAATCTTTTAGCTTTCTGTGCACAGGAACAGAGATGTTAAAATTAGCCACAAGCAGTATATTGCTCCCTGAATGCAAGAGAAAGGTACTGCAATTTACTGCACAAAGAGAATTAGTTAAAACCATTGAATCCACAAGTAACAGATTTAAACAAAGTGTTCTGTGGTTTGCCAAGACAACCACCATGCACACAAATAGCAAAACGTGTACATTTGGGTTTTGTTTGATCAATCGAGAACCACTGCAGGGTCACAGCGGATAGCACTGTTACTTACTTCAGCATCTTATAACCAGTGCTGAGATGCTTTTTAAGCCGCAGGGCACAGAGCACACGGAAACCCAGATTGCTTTTTCTGTGCCTCTTATTGCTTCTGCTTCTGATGGTAGCATAACCATTTCTGCTGTTAGTACTTCAGTTAATACCTGTAACATTTCTGAGGCCAGTGGAGGAGCTAAGAGTTTTCCACCAACTCAGATTTTACCTTGTTTCCTACAGCGTGGCAGGCTCTAGCAATTGTTGTAAAATGACAAGCAGGTAGAGAAGAAAACAGTCAGAGCTCTTGCTCTGCTGGATTCTGTTCAAACTAACCGTGAGACACAGCTGCAGAATCAGGCCCTACCGCATACTAAATAGGTTGTTTCTGCTTCCCATTCCCAAGCCAGCAGAGGGGCCTTGAGTGAGCATCCAAGTGTCTTACCATGGTGGGGATTGGGGTCTGACTCCATGAAATTGGGGGTGTGCGGCAGGGAGGCTGTTTCCTATCTCTGTGTGCTGGTTCAACTCACTCACCTGGCAGAAAAATGAGCCCAGCTAAAAAGAAGAGGTTGGAATGGTGGTGAGGGCTGGAGCTCATAGGAAGGAAGCACGGTGCAGCCCGGGTTGGAGCGATGAAAGTAGCAGAGGTAAGGCAGGGAGTGGGGACTTCCCGTTGTAGATAGCACGCTGTTAAGACTGGCTCTGACATTTACAAAACTGTAGCACTGGTGCGTGCAAAGTCCTAGGTTTTCTCTCACTCAAACAGAAAGCAGTACATATTTTTAAAATGCAAAATTATTTAGAACCACGAGCAGAAGCATAATTTGTCTGGACTGGTAAGTATTTTTTGTCTTCCTTACAGAGAAATAGCTCCATGAGCAGCAGATCCCATGAGCACCTGCATCTCAGGGTTTCCTGCTGCCATAGACACTCTGATGTCCGATAGGCACCGAGTTCTGGATCCTGCAAGCCTGGAAACCTTCTCCCCAGCCACCTGCTTTCGAGAACTTCACAGACACTTAATACGTCCCAGGCCACTGTCAAATTTGGTTGAAACAGACCACGAGTACGTAAAAGATTGGTCGCATCATGTGGAAGGAGAGATTAATAATTAATATGGTCTGTCCTAACACATAATGACTTTTTTCATTAGGAAGCGTGCATAACAAAAAGAGATAAACATGTTCCTGCTCTATTAACAACCACTTAACAGGCCAGCTTTTGCTCCTGGTTATATAGCTGTAAGCCCAGAATTACTCTGATTCACCAGCTAACTTCAGTGACCGTGGAGGATAATCTGAAGTACCTAACTGGACTGACATATGCATACCACCTAATTACTACAGTTCTCTACCTAGCAGGTAACAGTGCATGTTTATGAGAAATGATGGGGGCAGCACATATTAAATCTTTGAACAACTCCTTACTTGTGTTTGGCAAACTAAAACATCTGAAACAGCAGGTCAGAATTCAGAGTACTGTATGGCATATTTTAATTTTCCCTTTTTAGTAGCACACAAGAAATAAGAACATTTAAACACATTCTGGAAAAACCTGTACTCTGTTGCCTGAGGTACAGTATTTTCACAGGACGTTGCTAATCCAACAAACATCACAAAATAAACAAAGCAAAATGAGCTTCTTTTGTTACTGACTACTGCTACGTTATAATAAAAGAATTATAAATCTGGGTTCATTTTTTTCTATCACTGTTTTATGTCTACTTTTGTATTCTATTGGATTAGAACAGATTAATTTGTTTTAGTTTTCTTTCTAGCCGCTTTTCATGTCCTGGCTCAGCAACAAGGCTCCATTTTTTAAAAAAGAACAAAGTCTCAACATCTTCCATAAATTTTCCATTCATGCTACAGTTGCTCAAAAAAAAAAAATCTTAACAACTTTAATATTTGGACTTAGACTAGCTGGCAAAGCAAATTTCTCAGTAAGTGACAACACTTCTTCAGATAGTTGTCTTCAGCCCATTTTTTAACGCTTTATAGCACTTCATTGCTTCAAGCCCCAGATCATTTATTCTAGCTAGCTAGCTAGCTGAATTCTTGCTCTTACCCCATCACTGACTGCTCTGACAGGAAAACCTCTGCTATTGCCGATAGRAGAACAAGATGTGACTTCACGTTTAAAAAAAGCCTTACGGGCCTCCCCTCACCCATCAGACTGCATCTCCACTTGCCCTGAAAGCCACCTTGCTGGTCAGGGCAGCGTTGACATCTCCCGTGGAAAGCAGRGAAGCCAGCCCCAGACACGCAGCCTCCCCTAACTTTGAACTGGGGGGACCTCGTGCTGTTGCCACCCCAGCAGGTACCCTCTGCGAGGCMGGGCTCAGCTGCTGGGGCAAACCGGCACCCTCTCCCTGTCTGACCCAAGGGCTACTATAAAAACAAATCGCCCCCAAGGTAGCCTGCCCGCCTTCTATCCTTAATCAGGTGGATTGCTGCCCTTTCATTTTACCAGCCGGAAGCCAGCAGGTAAGTCACAGGAGGCAGTTAAGTCCTACTCCCTCAAAGGTCCCAGCCTATGTGGTCCCAGTCCTAGACTGGGCTGTACTGGGTATGGTGAGGGAAGCAGAAAGGGGAAAATGGCTGAAATTCTAGGCCTACGGAAAACAGGGATCAGTCCCCCTCCACGTAGCCTCAAGCAATCCATCTGTCCTACATCCTAGCTGCAGACTAGAGAAAAGACAACTGCTTTTATCTGCTGGTTCAATCACAAACTCTTTCAATGGTCAGCGTGTGTTTGCGCAAGAGCTGGCACAATGGGGCCACGCTATTGTTCAGAGTCTCCCAGTCCTACCCTCATACAGACAACAACAACAATTAGAAACAAAGGTACTCTTATGCTAGATCACTTTAAAACCTATTGCACTGCATGCAAGCGTTCTCTCCTCGGCTTCGTTTTCTGCAGCATACACAGCAGTATGCTTTTACCCATGGTAATTGACATTTGCGCTAGCCCGGTTCCAATGAAGATCAATCTGATTCCTTCCTAATAACAAGAGAGTCATCTTGGATGACAGATTTTAGCTGCTAACTTAATTGACCATACTGATAGAGATTTTGGGAAATATTATTCTAGCATAGCAACACAAATCAAATCAGACAAGCAGTCCCAGAGAAAGGTGAGCGACTTCCCCAGAAATGCAGTTTTACAATACTCAAGGGTTGTGAATGTTATTTTGATACAGGGCAAGGAAATAAAATTGTAAGAATGACACAGTAAGTCTAGAAAACACAACAGCCAGGTGCTGTTGCCGTTCCTTAAACTCACTACCTCCTTTCCTTGTGAAAAGTAACACTGAAAACTCCTCACGCTCTAGGGCACGAACGGCAGCAATTCCCTGGCGTTTTGTTCGTGGATCACTGACAACTTTCTGAATGCACTCTGGGCTACCACACTGCCTTGTAACGCCAACCTTTTAAGGCAGCATGGCTTTGCAGGCCGCTAGCAATCTGTGGAGCGTAGCTGAGAATCAGTGCTCTTGATAATGTGACTTCAACAAATCTCGAGTGGACTAACGACAAAGCTGCCTACGTCCAAGGTCAAGTTGTTCTGCTGGCTACAATTTTGCATTTGATTTCTAAAGCTGGGGCAAGTGGAATGGTGACGAATCCAGTACCTCTTCACTTAGAGGTCACTTACTTAAATATCAAGCCACTAACTTCTGCTGTAACTCCTGGGATTTGCCTCGTTGGTTCAATCCGGAGTGCCCTGCTTTAGCAGCAGCAGCCTCGAGGAAAGTGTCGAGCCTTATCCTAAGCCTTCTCCTGGAGTCAGATTGCACAGTAACAAGGAATTCCTGGCACTGTGGTACAGTAAACAGTTCTCCCATGTCCAGGATATAACACCAGAACAGATGATAATAAATAAGCCACTTCAACAGGGCTGTGAAAAACGATCCATGACATATCTGTAGCGAAGCAAATGTCATCTCGGAACAGGCTTGTCTGGATGCCTACAGGAGAGCACACCAACCGTCTGGCTCAAATTCACAGCCCACTCTAGTACGGCACTGTGAGCATGTTGGTGACTGACTAATTCTGCACAGCGGTTCTCTACCTGCTGAGTACTCTTTCAAGCTATTAGCGTCATAGCGTATCAAACGGTCTGTCACAAACCTGTTTATCACCCCTTTCCCAAATCCAGGCAGGTATCCAGCAGCAACTATTTAGTACGGATATATGCACACATAAGTGTTAGCTCTCTGGTAGGCTGGACCACTGCATCTAATTCAGGGCAGAATTACAGCCCCCACGTATTTTGAGATCAGGACAGTCACACGGGATTAGAAGTGCAGCTCCTTACGTTAAAAGCCTCTCTTCACGTTCACTTGAAGAGCTATTCGCAAAAGCTAACCTCAGCCTGGCAAGACCACGTTTCTTTCTATAGTCAGTGGAGAAGCGACTCCAATGGAGAACAAGGTGATCCAGAACAGAAGCCTAAGTTAACTATTTTGGTGGCTCTCTCTTTATTCACTGCTGTCTAGGGAGCCTTTGCAAATACCCCCTCCTTTTATGCTGCCAACTCTTAAGACTTTATTATGAATCTCATAGTATTTGATGTTTCTCTTGAAGGCCCTTTTTATAAAGTCATCTAGTTTTATAGTAATCTTGGCTTTTGCTAAATACATACATATATATAATTATTGTAATATATATATGCTTTGCTGTGGTGGAGAAAACTTTAAAGTGTGAAGTCCAGAGATTAAGGGAAAAAAAGGGGGGGGGGAAGGGAAGACCAAATAAATGTAAACCAGAAATTACCGCAGCTTTTTTTTAAAGCCAAACTCATGACATTTCAGGGCTTGACAGTAGCAAAACTCAACTCTGTCTTATAGCAATAGTCTAAGAAGTCATTTGAAATTTGCAAAAGGAATACCTACATTTGCCCTGTGTCTTGCTCCAAGGGTTTTTTATAACATATTCAATGTCTGGTTTTCTCAAATACCCACATATATTAGAATTCCATTCTATTTGTCATTTTAAGACAAAATTAGCTTTTTACAGTAGATTGGAGAAAAGTTTGGTCTTTTTAATATCTGCACACAGAATTGTAGTAAGTTTTCCTAAAACATCATGAGCATTGCTTATGACTGACAGTTACAGTTGCTTTAAATAAAAAGGACTTCTAAAAGGTGTATTATAAAAATCTGTTAATTCTCAAAAAACATCAAATAAATTGACCATGGCAGAAGTAATTTCAATATCTTTTTTAAGATCATGTCTAAAAGTTTGGATGTTGTTCAGAGAGAGAAGCAGTCTTAAGTACACGCTGCCATCGTTAGCTGATGATTTTCCCAGAATGAAGTCAGTATTTCAGGTCAGTTCCTCTTCTTCCTCTGGATAATTTTGGTGGAGTTCCTCTTGTATTTTGGTTATGATCATCAGATAAAAATAGGGGAGCTGTTCCAACAATTTACAATAATCCACTTTTCCAAAGGAACTGATGACACAATACCTGAAACACCAAATTTGAGGTGATGGGGACTTGATTTTATTCAAATGTTAGATCTCTTTAAACTGCCTCAGACCAGATTTTTAAAAATTAAGGCACAAATAGTTAATCCCCACATTCTCTGATAAGAATGAACTAATGGAATTTGCATTTAATTCTCAGAAGAAACTTCACAAGGGGATCCCCCATACTACACACTGGCATTCAACTAATAGCAATAACTTGCACAGCACCCAGACAGGTCTCCAGCTCATGATCTGCAGATGAGGAACGAGCACTGCAGGGAATGCCGTATCTTGCCCAAACCTATACAGCAGGCTGGAAGCAGGTAAGTCCTATACTCTCTCAGCTACAATCACCTCTTTGTTTGATAGAGCTCCAGGTTACAACTTTGAGAGTTTTCTGATTTTCTGTATCATTAGAGAGGGGAACAAAAGGATAATCAGCGCATACAGGAGTCCACGATCTGTTCTCCTGACCCTATGAGCCATGTATCTTAACTGTCACACAGCAAAGGGCCACAATACGTGGACCACAGGGTGTAGAGGAGATGAGAAGAAGATATAACAGCAGCTCTCTTCTGCACTGTACTCTTCACATATAACTTCCCTAGTATTTTGAGAAATCAAAAGAAATACCCATTTTATTTAACATCCTCTGTGGACCATTAGAAGTCTATTCTACATACCAGTGGATATCTCTATTAGGAAATTACTCAATATACATTCAGTCTACATTTTCTTACGTTAAGCTATTGAACTTTCTCTTAGCCCCAACCTCTGGTTCATACTAAACACAGCCTTTTGGTTTTTGGCATTAAAATCTGAGGATGATTAGCAGAGCATTGATTTAATCAACTTATAGCTATTCAAGATGTATACAGAGACATTTTGTTTTCTGTTCCTCTTTCTAGACTTATTGTTATGGTGAAGAGCATTCTTTATTTACCCTTGAAAGGAGAACGAAGAGTCTCCCTAAGGGAAGAAAGAACTTCCTAATACGAAAATAAAGTACTAGAGAATACAGGCCTGGCCCATTTATAGAGAGGTAACGGACATGGCATCTAAGAAACAGTGGGAAAATGCTTTTTCCTTGCTAAGTAAAGGTCACGAACAGTGGAGTCTGCTACTCCATTCCAAGCGGAAAACAGGGGAAGCTTATACCTCCAGTCAAGTCCCCAAACATATCTATCCTTTGATCCTATTGTACTACTTGAACCCTACTGTAATCTGCTTGTGACACATAACATAGTTTCCTTAAGCACAGGTGCATGCATTTATACACACTCAGCAGCAAGACCTTCTTGACTGACATGTAATTAGTTTATCCATATCCCATAACCTAAATTGGTATTCTTCATACCACTGGTTAATATACAAACTGGAGAGAAAGAGAGAGAGAGAGATCAGAAATAATTGGCAAATACTTGGTCTACCTATCCAGTGAGCTCTGGGCTGCCACATCTGTAGGACTACCTATATCCAAGCTAAAGATGCCAGAAAGGTTGAAGTATACATACACCATGTCAGACAGCCCTACTATGAAAAAAAACATGGTAGCTCCATGTTTCAAGACCAGGCTATAATCCCAGGGGGGAAGTCCCCCAAATGGTCAGAGTCACTTAAGTAGCTGGCTGCAAGGGTGGGATTTGGTTAAAGATTAAAGCAGTAAGTGTCTGAATTCCTATTACAGCCAAGGGAAACCTACTCAATATAGTCCATGAAGGCTATAGAACCATTCTGCTGGTATCTGAGAGGTACCTACTCCAAGGTAAACTAAATCATTCGGTTTCATTAACTGCATTAATTTGACTTCCATTGACTACAACGGGAATTGAATGGGAGTATGACTTTGATTCTATGAATTTATACATAATCTACGGTTACACTAGGTCTCTAGAAACCTCATTTAGGGGGTTTAATCTGGGGCCAATTTCAACTCCAAATGGCAGGAGGAACCCTGCATGGAAGATGACTTGCAGAACCAAAGGCTGTGTTAAGATTATGAGACTGTTGACATCTGGATGCGCACAGTGAACAAAATCTCTGGGCTCACCGGTAAATAACACGCTGCAGATGTTGGCTGCACCACTCCAAGAGGAGTAAATGTTGGAAGCTGCTCACTGTTGGATTGGACCTTCCAGAAGACTCTGGTAAAGACACACCCACATGAGTGACTTTATTTAAAGCAGAGTTCTGTAACATTTCTTTAGTTGCTGTGTTTGGCTGTGCTGACTTACAGACTGACAGTCGGGTCAGAAAAAAGACCTACAGTCATATGGATCCCTGCAGGTGCTTGTGATTGTGGGAACATGAAACTTGGTACTTGGGTCCAGTGAACTGATGGAGGCAGCCTCAAGGACAATATCGCTTTTACCTTCACAACGATACACCTCAAAAGGGTGTCTTGCGAGATAGGGCTCGGCAGTAGAGCAGCACAACAATATGCATGGGCCTGTGACGTGTGAACACACCAGCTCTTCACCTTGCTCGCTGCTGCAGCTAGACCTCCTGCTCTGTGACAGGAATGGTGGTCCTGACCAGAGGTCCCAGCTGCCGAATTCTAGCAGAGCACTACCCACAGCTGCAGTCCCACTGAAGCACCAGGACCAATGTCTAAAGCATCAGTTCTCAGAGCAACCCAGGGATAACTAGATCTAGAAACATACAGAAGAGCAGAAGATGTATTTGAATTAACTGGTTCTTCCTGTTCCTTTCCTTGCCAATCCCCTTCTTACACGAGAACATGTCATCAGTCTGATAATTACACCTCCCACATCCCTATTACCAGAAGAAAAAAAAGCAAGGTGGATGCCCTTTACGTGCCCTTCTGAAGTCCTCTGCATGTTTCTTGCTGCTCCCCTAGCTATAACGGGCCAGAGTCAACCTGTTTCCTCACCTGATGACTCCATGACAGCCCTCCGCAGACACTGTCTGCAAAAGCCTTTTCCCTGCAACACAGCAGAGCCAGCCTGCAACAGTTCTATTCATAGAGCAAGAGAGAAAAATCTTCTCAGGATTGGAGGCTCCTAGGTGAGCAGCTACAGTAACTGATCCAAACGTTTCCCTTGTATTATATGATCAGTGAGAATGTGTGTTTTCATTTGCATTTTCACCCTTTGGTTTTCTGCATTTGGTAAATACTGGCAAAGTAAATGTTAAGATGTCAGCTCTCTCTTCTAGGAAGTGATTGACAGTCCCTAAGTGCTCTGGGCTTTTTATAACCAATGTGACTGACAGCTTTTAAGTGGAAGCAGTTCGTGCAAGTTTCAAATGTTAGTTGTGTGCATGAATAACGTGGAATATTGGCTTTTCTTGTATCTATCTAATGGTATTTCCTCCTGCGTCGGCAGCCGCTCTAAACCCTCAGTTGTTAAAAGGAAAAAAAAAAAAAAAAAAAAAAAAAAGAAAAAAGTCTGTGTTCTCTGCTCTGCACATTTCTAAAGCTCTCAGTCTAACAAAAGGCAAAGTAAACCAATGCCTGTATTTTAAGTTCTTCCATTTCAAAGCAGTGCAGCAGCAAATAACTCATTTATCTTCATATCAGGCTTAGCTAAAAGATGATAGTGTCTTGTACAGTAACATTTTTATTTAATCATTTTCAAGCATTCTGCACCAAAAACACTTTCAAGAAATCCAACAGTATTATCATCCCATCAATGCACCCAATCAAAAGAGTTAGCAACCATGCTACCGAGTCCAGTATACCTCTTGCCCTGCCCCTCTAATAATTAAGGCAAACAGGTACGCTAAATATTATACGTAAAATTTAAGGTAAATACCAGAAACGTACATGCTACTTCACAAATAAATGTGACAAAATTAGCATCTTGTACAGTTCTGCATTTCAAGTCCAAGCATAGCCGAAAGACAAAATATTGTATTTAGTGCATGAACAATTGTTCATTTGAATGCACCTATTTTACTTTGCAACAGACAAGTAATTTAAGTGCTGTTGGTAAGCACGTTTCAACCATGAGATAGTAACTTGTGAAAATGTTGCTGGCCATTCTTCCCAGCAAAGAGACTGAGGGATCTAACAGTGCTCATTTACCGAAAAAGTTTCCCAGAATGGATTTGAAGTAGTAGTTGTTGAAGGGCAACCTGGTTATCAAAAGTTGCAGAAATATCCCTCATTTCATGTATACTTTTACATTGAAGGACTTTAATTTTGTACTCCTTCCATGCTGTGTAACTCTGGAAATGTTTTCAGCGTGAGCACTTCAGTGTGAATCAATCAAAAAATGTCTTGTGCTTTCTGAATAAAGCAAGAGGATAGAGGCTCTACATAAAGCTGGGCTACTCAAGGAAAAAAGCCCATTTCCCAGAGAAAAATCAAAGAGCAAGGTCCCTTTGTACTTGGCCACCATGACAAAGATCAGGTGAAGGTGCACTCCCCTCAACTCTTCCATTTTCCAACCCTGGCTCAGCACCACTAACACCCATCCTCCAAGAGAAAATATCCAGGTACTGCCCAACAGCAGGGAAGACACAGGCTGAGCCGCCAGGCCACGAGCCAGCAAGACAGGCTCAGACTTTGCGTCAAAGCAGTGCCTGTCCTCAGTGCTTTTCTCCCCTGGGTGACGCAGCCCTGTGGCTCAGGTGAATGATACAGGATACAGAGCATGGTAGAGAGAGAGACTTGCTCTTCAGTTCCCTAAGAATTTCTCTTTGCTGAACTGCACGTCAGCCTAGAAATAACCTTGGGTGCTCCAGAAAGCAAAGCTGCAGAGTCAGTGAAAACGGTCGGTGGGGCACTATTTAGATTTTACAATGCCATCAACACAAAAATATTACTGAGTAATTGTCAGGATATGCAACAGACCTTTCCAAACCCATAAATAATGCATTCCTCTTAGTGGAGAGCCTTCGGTTTCCTATGAAAGAGAAACCCCAGTTGTATATTAAGTGATATTCCACCTCACTTTCTTGGATATAGTGCAACATTTTTATAGTTGCCTTTTCTTGTTCAGTTACATGACTTCAATGCCTTTTTTTTTTTTTTTTAAAGGAATGTAAGTGACCATCATCTGTTAACTGTACAACATAATCTACCTCAGAGGGTAATACAATTTCCTCTTCTTTTCAGCTTCTCATTTCTCTCAACTTTAATGCAGTTGAGTAAGATTTTTACCTCTCCAGAGGGCAGGCAACAATCAGGTTAGGTTGGTATCTTTATGACACTGACCTTAAAGTTCACTTAATTTTCTCTCCCATCTCCCCCCCGCTCCAGCCTTTAAGTCCTTTCCGATTAATTTTTTACTGTTGAATATCCCTAAAAAGAGAAACTGGGCACAGGTAAATCATTTTACCTCAAAATTTATCAGTGTGAAAAATAAACAAATCACTGCCCAGCAAATGTAGAAAGTTACTTTAATCTTTAGTATTAACTCTGTCCATTCATTTTCTTTCTTTTTATAAAGAACTAATTTAATCTTGAAAAAGATTAGAAAAGGGCCAGAACACTAGTTCTGTTTCCTTTAAAGAAAATAAGTGAACTCACTTAATCCTGCTAAGATAAATACTTTTCCAAGTTTTGGAGATCAGTGCTTTATTTATACTGTATTTAGGTACTATAAACAGTTAAAAATTTTTGGATTTCCTCTGAGTAACTGATTTGAACACATGCAGCAACATTGATTAATCTAAGCCACATTATCTGCTGGAAATGTTCTCTTTTTATTTATGTCTTTAAGGCTGCAAATTATACCCCAAACAGAGCTAGTGAAAGTTCTACAGAACTAGAAGTTGCTTTCTCAATTTTTCAAAACCTCATGCTCCCCACAAACAAGTGGCAGTAAAAAGGGGAAGAAATACGTCTGCAGTTGAGTGGTTAAAAAAAAAAATTTCCCATGGGTAGCAGTGTTTCAAGTATCTACATTAAGTAACTTGAATTTAGGATACCTTTAGTTTAAGTTCCTTCCTCCTCAAACCATTCATTTCAACACTAATACGCACCACCTACATTTTTAGAGGCTAGAAAACCAGAATTAGGTTCTGACAGTATGCATTTGCTAAAATAACATATTCATATATTTTACTTGCTATATTAACAAAGATTTAGCTAGAGATGATTTATTACAGAACATTCCAGTTGGCATCTGCTAGACACATTGAATGCTGCCAAGGTTAGCTACGCAGTTTTCCCTGACTCCAACCTCTGTTCCAGGAGAATATTAAGATGAGGAATATACACTTTGTGATGGGCATATGATGATTACAACGCAATCAGCAAATAAGACGCTCTTCTGAGATTACTTCATTATCCCCCCAGTACAATTCTCAAAGAAGCCCTAGGAAATATATCATGTGAAAAAGAAAAGATAAAGATAGTTCTAGGTTTTCACAGAATTCTTGAACTTACCATAACAGAACTGCAGTTACAGGAAAGTCAGTGAGTAGGTCAGTAGCAGAATATGAATTCCTGAGTCATGAGATGGGAGAAGATGATGCTTTTCAAGTTCAGTGATGCCAGTTTCTAAAGTTGGGATTTTCACCTGGTCCGTTAGCATATAACGAAGCAGCACAACAAGATTCTAGCTAATGCACTCAGTAAGAGGATAGCATCCAAAGAAGTGTGGTGTATATAAACATGGAGTAAAGAAATTTGTCCCTATTTTGTGCTGTGGCCATGCATTGCTGTGCAGGATGGTTCCTTACACCCCAAAGTATGTGACTTCAGAGGAATGTAGGCTTATATAGCAGATATGTCAGGTTGCCTGTATTCTGGCTAGAGCATGTTACCATTTAGTTTTGTTCTGGTTTTTAATGATGGAATTCCTTTCATTCTTCAAACTGGGCTTTATCTGGTGTAATAAAGCAGGCAGATCAGACCAGTTTCCATACAGGCTGGAGACAAAGCTTCTTTCCCATCTTATTGTAAGTTTCCTGCATGAAGATCTGTCGACTGCCATTTGGTATTGTTCATAGACAGTGATATTTCTGCACGATAGCAGGGTTACACAAAGGCTCTGTGTCCTCCCTGACTCAGCTAGGAATATGTCAGTAGGACTGGAATGAGTTGGCCTATTCTGAACTGCTCGGGGACTGCAGGATTACATGAAGAATGTCTGCAGTGACTCAGATGTGCTTGCAGAGGAAGTTGGGACTAACCTTTCTTTGGCGAATACCTGGTGATGAGTTTAAGCTGCAGCAGGGATAGGGAGAGTAATCTTATGTCAATAGGGGATGACCTGGAAAGTTCAGTAACGGACACTGGTAATTTACAACCTTAACAGGAAAGATGTTTCTTTTGCAGCCAGCTATGTTATGTAAAAAGAGAGAGAACATATATATAATTCAAGAAGGTATTAGAAAGCTAGGATTTCAAACCACTTTTTTTAAATGTTCCTGCTTCCCTATTCTCTTCTGTTTTACATATCCCAGATCTGTCATATCTGTAAAAAAGGAAATAAGCGTAAAAAATTCCTATCCTTTGGGAAAAATTGAGTTAGCGTAATGTAATATTCTCTAGCTAGCCGTCAACAGCTATAACAACTGCTTAGCTGTAACAGCTTCCTGATCTACTTTTCGAGGGACTCTTTCTTGAGCTGACATATTCTAATGATGATACCTATGCTCAGGACCTCTAGAACCTAGTTTTTAAGTGGTAGATAACTTAAGCTCTGTTGCATTTGGACAGGTCTATGAATTATATACAATTAAACCCCAGTAACCGAATGCAGTGATTAATACAAGTCCAAGCTGTCCCTGTAGAGTTACATTTTCTTTACAATGCAGCTCCACTGAAGACGAAGGGGTTTTTTTAAAGGAAAATTCCTGGGGAGCTCTCAATCCCCTGCCGATATGAACGAGACTAGGTACATACCTCTAAGCTATAGCTCAAGGAAGCCTGCAGAAGTCACGTAAGTTATCACTGCACCTGGTAACACTCAGCTCACATCTTCAAATCTGCATTCAAAGCTATAAATGCTCGGAACAACCTTTTATTCATTTATTTATCTTGTTGCTCGAGCCATGGTGGATGATCTAAGAACAGGGGAAAAAATGTCTGTTTTGTTAGTAGGATCTGTGTTGCCAGAAGCTAGCTTACGTTTCCCAGGTACCCAAGCTGGTCTAGTAGAAGACATCAGAACCAAAAATCTTCTGATTTCTAACAGAAAATGAATGATAGGTGCAAAGGAGGAGGCATATTTAAGCAGAATACCAAAGCAGAGGGATAAGAACAGAGCCGGCAGGGTAGGACAAAGTTAACAAACCCCATCTAGGACTGCAAGAAGAGAATCACACACTGTTTTGGATTAGCAGGAAGACCACAGTCTCACTAGGCAAAAGGCTAAGGAAAGCTTGGGTCAGAACAAATGTGGTGAATTAGGTAACAGAAAATGGCTCCTTGGCCTGAGTATGGAAAGGAAGAAASACTAACTGAAAATGCCTTCTTTGGTTAGACAAACTTATGTTTAGAAACCAAGCTAAGGAAGCATTTTGGTCTCAGCTTAACACTGTCCCTGTGGGTAGCCCCATTTGTTTATTTTGCCTTGAACCTTCCAACATCCTCTTTGCACAAATCAATCATCTGGCCTTCAAACTCTCGGGTACTGTCCTCTCTTCAACCACGGCTTGCCAGCTCCTTCACAAAGCTCCAGGCCTATTATATTTCAGCCTGCTTGTCATAAAGCCTAACAAGTTATTTCAATAGCTTCCTCACACTCGAGAGTTACTGAGCTTTTAGTGCTTCCTCACCCTTACTTAAAAGAGACTGTTATTGGAAAACCTAATACATTCAATATGAGAGGGCCGGTTTACAAATCTACTTGTCTGGTTTCTATTGACATTTAAAAACAATGTTAGTGACAAAAATGTAATTATTCCTAAATGATGGAAACAAGGAGCCAGGCATACTGAATGAACTTTTTTTGAACCTCTGTTCATTTCACTTCAGATTTTGGCAGCGGATTTTGCTGGTTTCTATTTTATCCTAACCAGTTTATCCATGTTCCAGACTTTATATGTTCTGTGGCTGTAAAGCTTTCCTGTGGAATTCACCCATCGCCACAGAATTGTGCTGGAGAAACCCAGCACGCCTCTGAAAAATAAGAGGATTTTCTTGCGCTCATATGTACAGATAAAGTTGAGAACATGCACCGAGCATATGCTGACATAGCTCGCTCACCATCATTTTTCAGGCTGCCTTAAACCGCAATTCTGAAAGGTGTGAACTACCTCATCTATCTCAGTCAGGGCTGGAAGGATTCCCCTCTTCCAGTCTGTAGAATCTGCTGATTTGTACTGTGCCACGGAAATTTGGCATTTTTGCTACTGAATTCCCTGTTTTATTGCGGTCTAATTGTTTCCTTTGTCCCAACTCTGCTAGAACTCATCTATCCAGCTGCCTCTTCCTCTCCAATTGCAGTGGGCACAAATTGAAATATAGGACTCCACTTCAACATAAGAGAAAACTTTTACTGTAAGGGTGATCAGACACTGGCACAGGCTGCCCAGAGAGGGTGTGGAGTCTCCATCCTTCCAGATACTCAGAAAGTCAGAATGCAGCTGGACGAGATCCTAGGCAGCCTGCTCAAGTAACCCCTCCTTTGAGCAGTGGGTGCGGACTAAACAATTTCCAGTGGTCTCTTCCCACCTCAGCCGTTCTATGACTGTGTTAATTTCTCCACGGAGGGAGGTGCTTGCTGTATTGTAGCATTTGCTCTTCCTGCACCATTCCACAGACCCCTCCYGCAACCACCTGCAGACCTAATTAGCACATACAGGTCAGGTCCACAGGTGTCAGCTTATCAATTGATACACTAGCCTACTGCAGCTGGAAAGTGATACAGCAGCAAAGCCCTATGAAACCACAAAAAAAAAATTCCTGTCTATATAGAAGGGTGCTAAGAGTTTAGCAGACCTATCTGGGTGGCAGAGAGCTGCCTTGATGAATACCTGCCATCTCTACAGCCCGAACGAGTTCACAGAGAGGAAGAAAGCTAGAGGAACAAAGATGAGTTTCGGTGCAGAAAGATTAGAGGAGGCTCACAGGTGTAGGAGCAGTGATGTGTTGGCAAGGAATCTATGGGTCAGGGAGCTGTGTTCATGTCATGCTATGACCTCCACAAATAGCTGTCTTGACTGGATTCATTTCTAGTTCTTTGTACCTCTCAGTAAGGCAAGACAATACTGAGACTTGTGTAACAACAACAACAAGGCACTTCATTGCCCACTTTCAACTCCACGCCACCTGCTTGCAATCCATTTGTTCTACCACAGTTATGGTTTGCCTTAAACTCAGGTGGGATTTGTGTTGGACAGATTTAGCCACCTCAAATTTAGAAGCTTAGTATCAGTGACTCATCCAGGCTTCCCTTACCACAAATTGAAAGCAGCAGACATCTCATAAGAACAAGACTTCACTTCCCAGGATAAGTATCCTGGGATACAGGTGGAAGAAAAACAGTTCCAGAGAGGGTTGTTCTCCAGTAATATTAAGGGAAACCTAGATGCACAACCAGGTACTAAAAATTGGCTAAGAAGCATTCTGGTAAGATTACAGGTTTTTTGGAACAGCACTTCCTACGATGGGGACTCACCTTGTCAGTGTCTCCCCCTTGCCGTCACAGTATAAACAAGCATGGTATTACAAGTTTAGTTACCTGTCATAATGAACGCTTTAAAGCTAACACACAACAGTGGTTATCTGGACTGAAACAACGCAAACTGAAAAACATATTAGCAATTAAATGTCTTAATCCGTCCAAGAAGAGCCCAAACAAGTGTTCTGGTATCTCCTGTTGGCTGTCGCTGACAAAATGAGAGCAAAGGCTGGTCACCACATTTCCTGTCGTTCTTTAAGAACAAGCAAGAAGGGATCAGAAAGTACTTTAGAGTCACCATCACAAGCTTCACCGTGGACCAAAGAAAATTCAAGATGTGCTTCATTAACAACTGGAAGTGAACGTGAGGGGAGAGAAGAAGAAAAAAAAAAAAAAAAAAAATACAAAACCATTAAGAAACGAAAGTTACCTGTGAGATACCATGACAGCACAAGTTCCCAAATTGAATGAAGCACGAAAATTGCTGGAAGAGTAGGACACAGGTGGGAGTCAGAAATCTTTTTGCCTAATTTTGTCTCTGATGCACTGAAATGACTCCAGCAAGTCTTTTATACCCTTTCTTTGCRCCTTTGTTTCCACATCTGCAATTCAGATCACAGTTAACCTGCAACATTTACCCCACAAGGATATAGAAAGGCTTGAAGGTTTTTTGAGATCCAAGACATGGCTTAAGAAATACAATTATTAAAAACGTGAGCACTTGGGAGACAATCAATAACATCTCTAAACAGTATTTCAAATCAGGAAGGACAGCCTCCAGGCACAGGCCCATACAGCTGGAACTGAAGCAGCATATCCTCAGGCTAATTGCTTTACAGAGCCTGGGACCTCTGTTTACCTCCAGCAGCACACACTGACTCCCTGCAATAGCGTGCTATTAATCAATGCCTAAGTGCCAAACAAAAAAACCTGTGTCCAGACTTCACACAGCTGCAACTTCTTCCACCTAAACCACAAAGGTCCAATAACCTCTTTGATCAGTAGGAACAAGTGTTCCACAAGTAACTAATCCATAGAGGAATAAAGCGCAAGGGGACCAAACTGCCCACAAACATTCAGACAACAGCGTGGGTAGGAATTCAGCCTTAAAGGATGCAGCCTCACTGAGAAATGATGCACCATGAGCAAGCCAGTCCCAGAGAGCACTGAAGGTGATGCAAGGAAACGCGTATCACTGCACAATCAATTTACATTCCCACCCGTTCAAACCTCATCTGTACACAAAAAATAATGTGAAAAATAAGGTAATTCAGTTAGCATAATAAAACACTACAGAATGAAGTGTTAAGTAATGGTGTCTTTAAACTAGACTAGAAGACTCATTTCCTTAAAGACTCTGTTCAAGTGCAAAGCTGTCAGTAGCKTAAGTATTAACTAATGACAGTAGGAATTTTGTCCCATTTGTAACAGGCTGTCATGTTTTCACTATCTGTGAAAAGCTGATGTAGTTAAGCCATGGGAAATATAAGAAAGTTACTGGAATTAGTGAGGGTGCATATGTTTCTGGGTTTCTAGGAAGGCTGAAGTATGAGAATTTCACAGATGTGGGAACTTTTGATAGCATTCCAGTTGAAACAAACTTGTAACAAACCCTGTGGAGAGGTTCATTCAACAGGATGAGCTAACCAAGAAAACAGTCATTTCTGGCTAGTTGCATCAATATTAGCAGCAGCTGTGAACTCAGTAAACAGCTCTGTTTTCTGGTTGTCAGAGAGCTGCTAAAGCAGATGTGAAACTCATCAAAAATAGGTCACAAACAGAGAACACGCAAGGGAATGCATCAGTATCAGAGTGATCTGAAAATAAGTAATGCTGGAATATCTCAGTAGCGTTTATAATCCCGAAGTGTACCTAACACAGAACTGCACCCAACAATAGGCTGCTTCACGTGATTCTTACCCAGGACCTTCCACAGACTGTACTGTCTGCATGAATAAGGGTGCGGCGCTTTCAGCAGCTGAAGTGTCAGACAGAAAAAAAGGTACTGAATTGCACTCTGCTTTCCTTTGAATTAGGTTTTCTGAGAGAGGCTTTCATTCCTGTCTTTTTTCCTCAAACTCTATAATTAACCTAGACTGAGGTATCACAATGAGCCAAACATGGAATTTGCCACAGTTTATTTTGCCTTTGCCACTACAAACATATTACAAGTTCTTTTTGTCCGATAGGCAGCCCTCCCGCAATAGCCATTCCTCCATGGACAGGAATCGTGGCCAACATGGCAAGTACATTCCTTTTTTTTTTTTTCCCCTCCCCCTTTTTTAAAAGCCCACAGGATCCAATTCCCTGGAATTCCCCCATATGGAGATTCACTTGGATCTACTTCTAGGACTCTTGCAGTACTTGCTTCCTTTATTACCAGGTATATAAAGGAAAAAGATTTAACTCTAAAGGGTGCAGGCTAAGAAAAATAATGTACTTGGGCTATAACAGGAATAAACAAGGAACCTACGTGTCCTGTCATTCCCCCGGCCAGCCTCCGCAGCTGGCCTTCGCAGCGCAGGTGTGAGACTATCTTTGGCCAAATGCCTTCGACAAGCTGAGTCTAAGCCCCATAGCCTGAAGCAAGCTCAAATACTTCCCACGTCAGTCAGTTCCAAGGTGAGGACAGACACTCTCTCTCGTCTGGTTGCTTCCACTTCATTACAACAGCAGGTTTTACCCTTCCAAGACCTAATGATATTGTACAATTAAGCATTAATAAAAAGAAGGGACTAGTCAGACAAAAAAAAAAAAAAAAAGCTGTTGGTATAGTTGGTCCATATGTGTTAAGATCAACTCATATGTTTAACTGAGAAAACAGGTCTTCAGTAAGTATTCAGCAACTATATCCCTTCATTTAAGTAGCAGTGGCTCAAAAATAGTGTTTAACACAGAAACATTGAAGAGACTTCACATTATTGATGTTTCAAACCAGCAACCAGGCTTCCAGAACTTGTTTTCTCTCCTTCAGAGGAGGCGGGGGGGGAGTGGGGGGGAGCTCCTATACAACTGAAAAGAAACCCTTTGTGGCTTACATTCAGTTGGAAGCCTTTGCTGAGGCAAGTTTATGTTCATTTTAGCACAGATTTTTTTTTATAGCCCAGAATCTAGGGTGAAACGTGATAGTTGATCACCACATTAAAACTGGCGAGATAACTATTAATAAAAAYTATTATGTTTAAGTGACAATGCTCGAAGGTGCTTTTTTTAAGCTAGTGGGCTTTTATTATTATTGTTCATCTAAGCAGTAACTCAAAATTACTCATATTTCCTACAGCTACAGGTATGAATCTTGGAGGCTGAAGCATGATGCTGCACTATGCTCTTTTGAAGAACAGTTTTCTAGAAAAGGAGGCTGCAGAGGGAGAAGAGAAAGCTATTACTTTCCTACAAGGACATAAAAGGATTGTTTCATTCTTTCAGAAGAAATCAGGCTACGTACTTGGTTCTTGGCCAGATTGTTCTCTCCTCTCCTCGTGGGGCAGCACATTAAATGCATTTGGCTGCTGTTCTTTGACTGCCGGGGGTGCTTTCATTCCAGTGGTGATGCAAGTACCATGGGTGGATAGGGACAGGAGCCGATTTAAACTTTTGCTGAAAAACCGTTTCAGATGATGTTTTCTGTCCCTACAGGTTGCAGTTCATGTGTAAGCTCTCACTTAAAAAAAAAAAATTAAAAAAAAAAAAAATCAGAGCAACATGCGTTTTTACCAAGTAAATATAATGCAGACAAATTAGATGGTAACTATTTCAGAAAACTTGGCAGAAGTTCAGTTTACGCAAGGCTTTCCACATGTTCCCTATTTGCAGGATAAAGATGAAAACTCTGATCTTTGTAGTTTGAACTTGTCTATTTGGTTTACTGTTCCTTTTTGGCCTGAACAGAACTTTTACGTATATGAATTTTGATTTAATCCAGCAAACCCAAATAAATCCCAATGCAAACATGGGACTGTCAGCTCTCAAGGTTTGGCTCAGAATTTGGGGCTTCTGACATTTGAACTCTGGTTTCTCAAGTTGCTTTGAGATGCATTTGCACTGGACTCAAAATTAATTCCATAAACCCCTTCCCTGGATTTTTATTGCCAGCGAAATCCTTCCTCAAAAGACAACTCATCAACTGTTAGTCATCAGATCCTCAGTTACAGTCAGATACTGAGTTACCTTTTGTACTGTAATCTGTTGATAGATTGTTTAAACTGGTGCTTACCCCAAATTTCCACTAGCTGCAGCATGTTTTGAAAATTTCAAATGGCTTATTTCAACTTGCCTGCAATGATCTGTGTATGTCTGGTAGGAAGCATAAGGAAGTGAATGACTAATCACATTTTTCCTAGTAATTTAGAAGTGTTGATGAATGCCAGAAAACATTGTAATGAGTACTAAAAAAAAAAAAAAAAGCAATACATTGGAAGCCTTACTGTTGATTTCAATAGAAGCAAAGTAATTAAGTCTGCTAATTAGACATTACCTTTTAAAAAATAACAATAGATACATTTCATGCACTGTCCATATTTGTGTGCAAAAATCTTAAGCTGAGCACATACGACTATAGCACATAAGCATTCATCATCACAGCAACCCCAGCAGCTTTATCTCAAAATTGGTAATGAACAYAGACATACACACAGTCA
Organism: Phoebastria nigripes; assembly: GCA_035582835.1. Classification (NCBI taxonomy): domain Eukaryota; kingdom Metazoa; phylum Chordata; class Aves; order Procellariiformes; family Diomedeidae; genus Phoebastria; species Phoebastria nigripes. Next base: position 1,309,694 of record JAYKAV010003010.1, on the reverse strand, counting down.
AACAATTTTTCTTCAATAGACATCTTTCAGCCTCTCATTTACTAAGCAGCACTGTTCTTCAAATGCTTACTTTGGTGAAATAAGCAGAAATTATATTTCTGTTTTTCACTGTCATCTTGAACTAGGAGATTGTGCAAGGCACTGCCTTTATTCTGCGATGTGGTTCACACAATCTTTCGGACAGATCAGAGGGGAAAGTTGCACCTTTGCACGTTGGGGAAAAAAACATACCACATATTTCATTCAATTATTTTGAAAGTGTTATAAGCTGTTAATTATGTACACCAAGCAGCTGTGAATTAAGGTTGAGGATTTTTTCTGAAACAATTCAAAGAGATTTTGTCGCTCTATTCACACTATGTTAATTTCAACACCGTATTTTCTAGAATTGCTCAGCCTAATAGCTGTACAAAGTCTCATGTCCAACGTGGATTGCAGATTTCCATGAATTTGAACGAACTGAGTTTTAGAGTATATGCTTTAGAGAGCTAACAGGAAAACTGGAAAATTAGAGCCTCAGAAGAAAAATACTTTTTTTTTTTTTTTCCTTCACAAATGCTCAAAACTAAGTAGGAAAGTTTTGCTGTCACCCTCTCCAGTGTCTGCGGTCTTGCACAGGGATAGTATTAAAAAAGAAAAAAAAATAGAGACGTAGCAAAACCATTCTTTAAGGCAAATAGTTGTCTGTTGTATTTAAAGCTTCCATCAAAACACTTAGAAACCGGTAACAAACTGGTAACATTTATCTACAAAAATTCCAGCAAACGGGAAAAAAAAGTGTTAGGAGGGACAATTATTACTATTATTTTAATTCCAAAATGTCCCTAATCGGGAATATCACTAAAAACATTCATGCTTACAGAAAGAAGTTCAGCATATTCAACTGCATTGGCTGCAGAATTGAAGCCTACTAAGCCTAAAGCTGAAACACAAATTTGATGGATGATGAGATTCCCTTAGGGCTCACCTTTACAGGCAGAACACCAAAGGACCGTATAWCCACGGTGCTGAAAGGCATTCAGCTTGAGATACAAGTATCTGCCCTGCGTAGGTAGTCACATAGCAAGTCAGTGTTTAACAGGACTAAGTATACAATGAGCAACTAGTAAATCTACTATTATTTCAGAAGTGAAAAACAGAAAAAGATCAAAGAAATAATCTTTTTTTAATTGGAAGCTACAAGTTTACGCTAACTGCATTTGAAGCTATAAATTAAGAAATTGTTCAGAGTTCTATCAAATTTATTGTTGTATCTGAATTGGGTACTAAGACCCTGCAAAAACAAAGCCATTTAAAATAAATTTAATGTGAAAGCCATGAGGTCCATGTCAAGACCAGAGCTAGAATACTAGGAGAATTTTCAGAGGAGTATACATTGAGATAAAAATAAAAACAGAAACCAAACTAAGCAGCATTAAACCGCCCCCCACCAAGCATCCCACCCACCCTCCAGCATCACTTTTCATTCTTTTCAGAGGTGAATGCTCCCTTTTTCAGAACGAAAATGTTCACAGTGATTATAGTAACTTATAAAAACGTTACTGATTAAAATAAAGGACAACAAGTGGCCAGGACGCTAGTTTGATATTTGAGACAGCTCTCTGCTCTTCTACAACTCTCCTATATAAGTCACTCGGTCTCTTTGTTTCACGTCCATAACCTGTGGGTAGCAGGGCTGCCCATGTCATGTTAGCAACTGTCAGGTTTGCTGAAGCTCGGTATCAGGGAGAGGAGTACCTACCCCACCGGACAATGGTGTGTCTGTGTGTGTCTATCCCTGCATAGATTTGCAGAGAATGAAAGAAACCTCAGGGAGTAATAGGGAAAAAAGAAAGCACCCTCTTTGTATTATGACAACAGATTTATACACACGCACACATATATAAAAATTTGCATCTTTCTTATCCCTCTTGATTACTTACTAAGACCTTGTGGTTGAGGAACATGATCAAGTAAAAAGTGAGCCTGACATTATGAGGAAATAATTCTATTTGGAAACTATCAAGCACCCATTTCTTTTTGTCCTTYCCCCCCCCACTCTTCCCTTGCACAGCACTGTTGCTCTGAAGCAGTACCTTTACAGGTCAAGTTCCAGCCTTTTTCCTTGAGATTAAGCACAAAAAACTCCAGCTGTGGAGTCTGAATAAAATGCAAGGGTAATAACAAGCCATTTCCCCATTGCAGGATCTGCATTTGCTAAAATAAATTACTAAAACCCAGAATAAAGTACAAGGTAGAAGTGGTTACACTGTAAGAATGTAACAGGCAGATGTGTCACTACTCTGAACGTCTACACAGAAGGTTTTTAAGCTGCAGATAAGATTAAAGATGAAGTGTTGTGCCTGGTGGGTTACACAGCAATATGCCAAGAGGAAAAAGAAATCATCATCCAAATGGCTGGGATGCTACAAACATCAGCACAGGGCTTAGTGTGTGGCAAGAGGACAAGCTAAACAAAATTCTCAGAAAGATGTATGTAGACACATCAAACCTACTTAAGGGAAAGTATCTTAATTCTGTATACGAATACCTAGCAGTCCAAAGAGGATCTTTGGTCCTCTGAGTAAAGAGCGATCAGAGGTGCTGTCTGTGCCCTCTTGGGCAAGACCTAGCTCAGGCCTGTGACTGCCATTCTGCAGTCCTGCTCTGCAGATCAGAACAGCGACGGCAGAGGTGGCCAAAGCAGCATAAAATGCCAGCAGAGGACCCATAGCTGAAGCACAGTTATGGGGTACGTGCATGTTCCTGTATGATCTCTTAAGTGCATGTAGAGACAATGCAGGGGCAATTGTGCACGTTGCTTCGTACTGCATCTGCTGTAATGCTCCCACAGCCACAGAACTGGGGGAAAAAATACCAACTATACATTGAGGGAACAGACCAGAAAGCACATTTTCAATTGTCCCATGAAACATTTAACTCAGCCTGGGAATTGTAGGTTGAGCTGCTTACTGTCTTCCATCTCCTCTAGCTTCAGCAACAGTCTATTGCCAATGACCTTTCCATATTGCCCATCCTTAAGAGCTCCCCAGAGATGAAGGGGCTCTGGCCTGAGCTGAAGGGAACAGCTAGCAAACGAGGTCCGCCTTCCCACAGAGAGTGAGYACTGCAGGGCAGCTAGGAGCAGGAGGAACTGAGAAGTGACAGATTATCATTTACAGCTGTCAGCCTCCCCTTCTCAGCACTGGTGCATAACAGATTTACACAGACTGGCTGTTCTGTCCCAAAAGAGGTAGGTAGACCTTCAAGGCAGACATGCCAACTTGACATCCACTGATACTGAGCGAGGGAATTTACTTCTCCTCACAGCATATGGATGCTTCTGTTTCACAAGAGACCCACAATCAATCGTATCGACTGAAGGATTTGTAAGCAGCGTTTTTAATGCTCAGCCTGGACAGTGGGGGACTTGCTTACAAGAGAAGCAAATTCCAAAGAAAAAGTGGGACATAAAAGGTACATGTTGTTGTAACCTTTGCTATGAGAAATCTTGTTGAAACTTATATCAATGCACAAGAAAAAAATATTCAGGATTTCCTTTTTAACGTGCTAGAGACTAATTGAACAGACATAGCCTTGTTCAAGCCCTAAGCAACACTTTATGGCACATGAGGGATATAGATTCACTTTAATTTTATTAGGTAGTTACTTGAAATAAGGTGATTGAGGAAGAGGTTTTATCTAGGGATAAAAGCTCAGCTATTTTTTCTTCCAATATAAAATGTTGCTGTAAGGATGCCAGCCTGAAAAAAACCTGTGCTGTAATAAATGTAGAAATACTCCCAATGATTTCATAAGTACATGCTGCAGGCATTCAGAGTAGATATAATCACTACATGTCATGCTGGCAACTATGTGGTACTTGCATCCACTTTGGTGCAGCAAACTATGAAACATGTAGATAAATTAGAGGAAATACAGAAAGTGGCAGTAACACTGAAAGGGTTTGGAAAACATTAATGAAAAGGAAAGGTTAAAACAATTGTTTGTTTAGTCAGAGAAAGAGAGAAGTGATGAGAGATGATAATAGGTTTCCAAGATGTAAAAGGTTGGGTTTTTAAACAAGGAAAGACTACGTGACCCTTTGTTCGTGTACTACCTTGAATGTAATTTTCAGTAAAGAGGATTTAGTTAAATATTAGGGGGAAAACCTTTCTAACTGTAGGTATAATTAAATAGTAGACTCAGCTACTCAGGGGGTCATGGTATCCTTCTCATTCGAGGGTTTTAAGCTGGAAATTCATCTGTCAGGAGAGTTCAAGTACAGATCCTGCCTAAAAGCTGGGTGACGTACAAGATGACTTCCTGAAGGGCACTCTGGTCTTGCGTTTCAGCGGTGCTTCATAACTTGGATAGATGTCAAATCGGCAATTATCATCCAGGTCCTTATTTCTCCTATTTAGAGAGCTAGCCTCTTGAGCATTTCAGCTACATTAGCAGGTAACACTCTCAGTGCCCAACCACCAGTATAAACCAAACCCATTTCACACAAAAAGCTGTGTGACTGAATGCAGTCATTTTTTCTTCTGCTGTAATCTGTAGTGCAAGTGACACAGCGTAGCCTCTAGGTAGGAGCCTACCCACGCCAGCCACCAGTTGGCTTTTCCATGGGCATTGACACCGTGAGCATGTAAGGTGGCACAGGAGCTTGGCTCAAGGCAGACCTCGGGGCCACCGAGTCTCTGCACTTRGGCACGGGGAGAGGGGCAGCACCAAGTTGAACAGTCGATCATATATGCTGCCCTGGGTGCTGCACCAAGCTACTGAGTCAAGTGCATTTAAAAAAAAATTGAAAAATATTTTTAAAATTACAAAAACTTTAAAAAAAAAAAAAAAGAAGAAGAAGTTACCTTTAGCTGGAATTAACCGCAGGAAATTACTCCCCGTGATATGTCATTTCCGTGGCGGAAGCCTAAAGCAAAGGCCCATGAGCCCAGCGGAGGTGCGAGCACGGCGCCCCCAAAACCGCCTGGGGAGCGCGCCGCGGGGAGGGCGCCGGGGCAGCGCGGGGAGGCGGCAGCGGCGGCCGCGCGCCCCCTGGCGGCCGCGGGAGCGAGCCCGGCCGCGGGAGCGAGCGGTCCCGTCTGCCAGGGGGCCGGGTCAGCCCCTCGGCCAGAGCCACAGCTTTGTCCCCAGTGAGCGATGCAGAGCGAACACCGGGCTGTGTGACTGAACTGACTCTCAGCACAAACGAAAACTCAACACATAAGCAGGCGGGAGCAGGCACGCCGCAGAGCAATCCGTGAGGAGGAGGGGGTCAAAGAGCGAACGATTCAGTTAACCCCCTCCCAAAACCAAGGCAGAGGGGAAGGGGAAACCTCCTTCTAGCTGGCTTTTCCCTGAGTCCAAACCCCGACAACAGTGAACAAGGGTGAGGGAGACCAGGCAGGGGCTGGAGAGGAGGGAAGCGAAGCAGAATGGGCTGCGAGTGCAGAGGAGCACCGAAGGGATTATCTGGGAAAGATGCTGCGGAGGAACGTGTGGAGGCAAGCCTGGGATGGTTTCAACTCATGCAGCCAGGAAGGTGGGGATTCATTTCTTTTTTGAAGTTGCAGGTGTAGCACCAGCAGGACTTCGCTGCCCTGCACTTCTGCTGCAACTCCAAGTCAAAGACTCACGGAGAACCTAACACTAAGATGCACCACAACTCCCCTCCTCTGCCCTCCCCCCAGCCAGCCTGCTGCAGCCATGAGGTTACCTGCCTGGCCTTTCCCATTACCAACCAACAGCCCGGTTCCTCCTCCCCACTCCCAGACTCCTGGAAGAGTGGTTTTCAAACCGTGTCCTGTTACCATAAAGCTTTAATTTAACAGGCTAAATATTACAAGATGTTATTATATTCTGCTGGGACCTGTTGCTGTGAAGCGATTTCGACAATATCAAAACACTAGGAAAACTCCTGTAACAAAGTTAAAACCAGGTAGTCAAAATGAACATTTCAATCTGAAGCTTCAACTCTATTTTTAATTTATATCTTCTGATAATTGAAATTCAGCTCAGGCTGGTTTTTCACTTTCATTTAAAATTTACACACATTTGAAAGCCATCAGGTGCTTGCTTCTGCTCTGGAAACATTCCCACATCTGCCTGTGCTTTCTCCTCAGCAAGACCTATCACTGCTTGGTTTCTTCGTTGAAACCCGCCGTGTTGACCTGCCTGCCTCGGGGTGTGGGAGGGGAGGAGGTTTGGTCAGTTTGGTGCTGAAGGTTTCTCCCCGCCAGGTCACATTGCATGCCCGTCTGTGATCTTGCAGCTAGTTGTTTTCTGTTAATGACTCCCATGGGGCTGGAGGCATGAGTCTACCAATCAAATTTGAACATGACCATCATCCCATTATGTGAGAGAGTATAGCTTCCCTGCAATTTAATTTAGCTGTTTAAACAAGCACAAACCTCACAGAATGTTTGCCCTCCAATTACTCTAGAGATGGTTCGGCGATACCAACTTCCGAAAAGAGATTCAAGGACAACAGAATAAAACAATACAAAAAGCTCTACTGATTTCCAAATTCTAACCCATAGGAGGTCACTTAACTGAGGAAAAAGTTACTTGTTACCAGCCCTACATGGAGAGAAAGAAACACACACACAAAACACACAAGTCCACTCTAACTGGCAGARGGAACTGCAAGCACCAAATAGTTTCAGCTTCCTACTCTGGCAGCATCTTTGTCTAACCAAGCTTAGTCCCCGTCCCGTCCTGTCCCATCCCCTCCCCCCCCCCTCACTCCCATAGGTCCAAGATTCAAGAAAACATATCTGGGGGTCCTGTTTCCCCCCAAGAGGGTCACATGAGAACTGGGCGAGCCTTCTTACAGCTGCAAGGTAGGAGATTTCAGCCTGCATTTCATGCTTTCACCACTGCAGCTGCAACCCCCATTTTGCAAAGTTCACTTCTTACAAACACTTTGCAACAAACCCGCCTCATCTCCTATTTTCAASGTCTTCCCAAAGGACATGTGTTTGAGAATCTGCCTACGTACAACTTAAAAATCACAGTTTTATTTAACCTATTTAAGAATACCTGTACCCTGTCATTTCCCAACTCTGATTTACTTTGCATGCTTTCTGCTGAGTGCTACCTGCATGCCTACCATAGTAACGGGGTCCTCCCTAAGTGCAGGACCAACCAAAGGTTGTTTACAGCCAAACTGATCCGGGCAAGAAGATATGCCCTCATTTTGGAATTCACTCGCAGCCTCTAACTCTACAGAGCACTCAAAAGTGCTAAGAAAGCTAAGACGAGGAAAAACATCCAGATGTTGTATTGCATAGCCTGGATCTGTGTATTTCTTATGCTTCCAAGAGACTGGTTCTGAAAACCTCAACAGAGCCTGTGGGTTTACTTGCTTTCACTAYCATTTGTCTACGAAAAACTGTAAATACAGAGCGGCCACCTCCTTGTAGCTCTGAGGGAAGTTGCACTTAAGCAACTGTGAGATCCTCACTACATCAGCACTAGTACTGGGAGCCTAAGAAGCCTAATGAACTATCCATCCAGGGAAAAAACTAGACCTGCAGCCCGCTCAGATGTGGGAAGTTAAAAAATACAATGGCACAATATATGAAACTGAATGATGGCAGCTTGATCAACACCCAGGCAGGGGGAACTCCCATCAGGCCTTTGGAGAGGAAAACAAATGATAACATGTGAATTGCCAACAGATCTCCTTTTACTAACCAAAGTCAAGTCCCACCGATGTCAGTTTGACATAGAGAAGGCAGAGCTGTCTTGGCACTCAGTGCCAGAGACCCTACAGCATTCCTTCATCTTCAGGTTTTCAATAAATGAGAAAACTCCAGCCACATAGCTGTCAACTTTTTACAATTTACAGACCTCAGCATTTTCTAACAGAGGTGCAGACTCCTGCAGAATAGATTTAAGTCCCATGATAAGAGTCTTGCTTCTCTTATTTACATTTAGCAGATCCTTCAGAAATCATCCCAGGCCTTCAGAAATCCATGGACCACAAGTTAAATACTTTCCCAGATACGAGTATATGYTTCATAGCCTGGAAGACCCAGCACAACCAGGCAAGCAGCCAGAGTCAGTCTTCAGACTTTTTTTGTGACTGGCATGATTTAACTGCATCCCTTTTATTTATACAAGGTGCTCTTGTGACAGAAGAGGGAAGATTTACACAGAGATGTTAAGTATCTGCTAGGTATCTGCTCAGCTCTTCCCCATGATCTGTATCATGCTGGCATAGGCTCTGGTGCTTTCTGCAGGGCACTATGTGTTTGCATCCTTTGCTAGCAGTAGATTGCCAGTCAGTGCAGAATATACCCCAGGTGTATTAATGTGATCTTCACAGGTGATGCTCAGGGGGTGTTGTACAATGTTCTATAAATGAATCCTTGTGATGTCATGGATGCTACTCATTGATGTTTGAATTGGTATAATCAATATTTATGCCTGAATATGAAATCCAGACAGATGTATATAATATTTACCAAAGTACATACTGCTTTAGGAGAGGTATAAACAGATAAGTGACTGAAATAATTAAATTAAAGTTTACGCACATCTCTTCGGCTGTTCACATTCACTTAAGGATCATGCTGTGAGAAGCAATTATGCAGACTGAAGTGCACGCCCTCATTATTCCAGCTGGAGTCCAGTCTGTACTTGTGCTCACCCCAGTGCCCCACAGAACTTTGTCGTTCTCCTGCTCCACAGGCACATATTGAAGCTATTTCCAAACTCTTTATTGCAGGGACTCATGTGACGAGGGACTGGATGAGAAGGAAGGGACAGACAAACCAGGTTGTTCTACATTCTGCACAATACAGAACAGCAGCTGTCCTTTTTTTCCCAGATGCATAGAATAATTTCTGTGATGGAATTAAAAGAAAAACATACCCATGAATGTCAAACAATGTGAACTGTCACTGTTTTCCTTAAGTTACAAGATACCTGTGTGAGGCAAGTCTCAGAAGCAACAACACTTCAAACAGAAGAAAAGTGATTCTACTGCTGTAACAATTTGTGTCCATCTTCAGGTCCTGTTCATAGTAGCCAGTCCCTTGAAGACTGGATAACTGGATTTCTCTGGACACCAGTCTCGCAGTCCACTGCTCTCCTTTGCCCTCTTATCAGAGCGTTGTTCCCTCTCTAGGTATTCCCAAAGCACCCATGTGCTTTCTGTCTGAGCAGCTTGCAGCACTCTTCCCACAAAGAGGACAGCCAGACAGAACATCTTTCTCCTTCCTTCTATTAGGGCACGTTACTCAGCAATATCCCTTGGCTGAAGACAGCAGCCTTGCAGCCAAACACTGATTTACGTAAGATTTGGCTAATAGTTTGAAAATGCTTTTTCCTTGAAAAGTTCCTTAAAAAGTTCACATCTGTGATATCTCAGCTCCTACCTGTTCAGCAGAGTAATACCAAAATGCAAATTCTCTTCAGGAACTGAACACGCTGCTGCAGACAAAGTCAGAGTCTTCTTGTGGGAAAAGATAGCCACTCTTCCCAAAGGGAAGGCAGTTTCTGGACAACATACTGGAGCAGAGGCTTCACACTCGCATGTGCCCCATACACACAGCTCAGCTGGGAGATTGGAAAACGGGCCTGAGAAATACCCCTGACAACCCATGAAGTGACGAGTCACATTTTCTAAAGCACACAGTGAACTACTGCCAACTTTTTTTGATTGGTTGGTCATCTTAAGTGTTTGAGGATTAAATCATTTTGAGTTGGGCAAGCAAAGTATACTTGCACATTTACTAATTACCCAGCTAATTTGTACCTTGTTCACAAACAAAAGCAGCTCTCTCCCACTACAGGAATCTCTCTCATGCATTTAGAGATGAATACACAAGAGATATAACCTGCTATTTCAGGACCACAAAGCACAAACTCTGTCACTTGGATGAAAGAAAGATCCCTCAGAACCTGCCCCCAGCATCAGCAGAGGCTTCAAGGCTGCACTGAGGAACTCCTTCAGCCTCCCCAGTTTCTCCATTCAGAACCTGGTCCCTGAAGGTTTGCCAATATAGGGCAATGCAACTAAACACAGTGCTCCCTGTTTAGTTAAGTGCTGATCAGGTAATAGAAAGAACTTGTAAAACTGCCATAAGACATAATAAAAGCCCTCTAAATGCCAAATGTCCTGCCTGTATCACAATTTCTTCAGCTATGACCCCATGGCTACGCTTGTAGTGTAGCCTGGAGTGATGCTCAGCTATTGGGTCTGTATATGTATGCTAGTCACGATGGGCTAAGATCCAGACATATTCCAACCCTCCCATACACCCAACACTTCATTTCTATGGGTAGAAAACTCTTGTGCACAGGTAGGAGAGAAGCCATGCTTGTCCCAGTTGCTGGCCATGCATCAGAGGACAATCCTTTACAGTCTAGAAACAGGTTTACAGAGGCCAGAGACATGGCATTCAGTAAGATTTATGGTCACCAAATGCTTCCTTTGGCCTGAGATTCCTAAAATGCTGCACTAGTCCCTGAAAATATTGTGACCAGCAGTGTAGAAAGTGCTGAATAAGGAATACAGTGTGACTATAAAAGCAGAGAAGTTCCCAGGGCCAGGAGCAATGGGAGATACCACTTCCTACAAGTGAAACAAGTAACAGCGTGAGTCAGGAAGAGAGCAGTGAAGAAAGATGTGCAAGATCAGGGGAATTCCTTCTTGAACAAAAAGGAGAGAAAAGCAGCCCAGAGGTGTGTGAACCCTGGAAGAAGCAAGGGAGGGGGGGAGAAATCTGGTTTCCCACTCTCCTCCATAACCCCTCATAATCCCTAAAAATGGTAGGGACACTAAAGCAACTAATAAAAAAAATCCCCTGCTATTTAACATAATCTGAAACTGTGCTGTACTCATTTTTCTCTTTAACTTTGTTTTCAATTTTGTAACTACTTAATTGTGTGCTATGCTAGAATGACAGCGTTTTCATTTTAAGCGTGAACAGTGTTAGGAGTAACTCAGGCAAGCAGCGCCTCTAAATAGCAGAATGCCATAGACAAACTCCTTGGGTGTTTAGAGGCACTAGGCCATGCTCCCCATCTCACTGACGGTGTCAAGTGTGCAGATACAGATAGGTTTTCCTCTGCTGGGTGTTAGCCAACACCCTCTTCTCCCCCAGCCCTTGAGCAGGAATGAGACAGCTCCCAGCCTCCTATCATCACAGATACTTTGCCTGCCATCTAATTTCCAAGAAGCAAACAAAAATCTAACTCTGCCCTCCTCTGGGTAAAGAATGGGGTACAACGCACACACATTAAATACCTCATTTAAAATTGATCCTTTGCCACATGAATGCTTCTTAATGACATTTTGTGTCAGACACCACCACCACAGATCACTTCCTCTGTATCCTAGAAGAGACCAGCTAAGAGGGAAACATTTGCCCCCAGTTTTTAGACAAGCAGCCTGTCCCTGTGCTATCAGTCTGCTCCAAAGCTTCAAGATAGTGATGGAAAGAGGAAAAAAACCTCTTAAGACTCTCCCATGCTAATTTTAATACACAGTATGCTAGCTGGTGGGCTAGGCTTTTGTACCAGAAGAGATTAACCAGGATCTGCAGTAGCGTAGACAAGGACATGCATGTGTTCTGCCACCTATAAATAGGCTCTCCACTTAACAAAAACACAACCCAAAACAGCCAGCTGTTAACAACTAGACCACAGAGTCTAGGCAGTAATTGTTGCTTGCTGAATAAATCTGTGCAACCCACTCATGCTTCAATTGGCAAATGATGTACAGATTAACGTTTGATGAGAGGTGATAATATTAACATGATCTCTGAAGAGGCAGGAGTGAAACATGCTAAGCATGAAAACGCACTTTGAACTGGATGTTCAGTGGGGCTGTGAGCGGGCCCTTCCAGAAGTGAGCATTTTTTCCTCACAGCTTGCCACTGGCAGTTTTGGCAAGAACAGCAAGAACCAGCAAAGAGAGGAAGGCTACCTCSATGCCTAGGGGCTTGTCTTTGGCCTTGAGTCTTATCTCTGCCACAGGTTTCCTATGTGATTAGCTGCCCAACACTGTGCTAGAGATTCAGCATTTCCCTACCTACCGGGGTATTCCAAGGATGAATATATTGAAGACAGGACAAGCCAAACTCTTCTCCTAGCTCTAGATATGGCTGTTGCAGAGCAGACTTGGGTCAGGGAACAGGAATGCAGACAGAAGTTTGCGTTATGCTAAGCTCAGTTCAGCTGAGTCTGCCAGTTTTAAGGAACCAGCTCCAAGAAAGCCATACTGCAGGTACTCTACAACAAAGAAAGTTTGATTGGGTCATAGAAGAGCCAGCGCTTCTGGGGGACACTGCTTCTGCTTGGTGCAGACCACTGCCAGGTCCCCACCAGCAATCTAGTACCTTTGTGCCATTCTAAGTTCCATGTGTTGGCCCAACTGTTTGCAAAGCAGGACAGAGATTCACAAGACCAGCCTGCTTTGATTTCCCAATCAAAAAAAACCACCAACCAAAAAAAACCAACCAAACAAAAAAACACCCCACCAAACAAGCCCAAAAAACTTTCCTTCAGCAAAACATCTGAATCCTGTCTTAGGGCTGATTTCATTGAGCATTTGGTCCAAAAGGCTAAGCAAGGTTACCCCCATCCCACTAGGCTGCCAAGCACCTTAAACAATGGGGCCCCTCTGACCCAAAATGCAACCCTTCTGCCAAGACCATGCCATGTCTTGTGCCCTGTGACAAACAGGTGGTTGACACCTGCAGTCTTGATTTCAGTTCTGTGGTTAAGCTGGAGTTGAAGCTGCTGTTTCATCTAGTTTGTATTGCCTGTGCCAGAATGCTTGCACCTCTGGCAGGCAAGTCTAGTTTTAAGTGTTTGAACCAGCTATACAACAGAGGTCCTTCATCACATGAAACAACAGCTGTGACACCAAAATACCCATGTAAATAAGATACAGCATAACCTTCCCAACTTCTTGCTCTTCCTTTTTTTTTTTTTTTAAATTAGGGTGGGTAACAAGAAGGAAAAAAGATCTTTACAGCTYAATAATTAAAACCCTGGGATATTTACCATTATGTATGCTAATATGGATTCCAGTCTCAGACCAGTCAGACTGCAACAGCTTCCCAGGCTTCAGAAGCAAGACTCTGCTTTAGGTAAGCAAAAGCAGAATTATGCTGAGAATTTGGAAACAGCAACTATTACGGGAACAAAACAAAAGATTCATCCACATCTGGAATGACCCAACAAGAAGCTTAAAAGTCTCTTAAACAGGCACTGCTGAATTTAGCCATGGTAAATCCAAATTGTCACCCTTCCTTCTCCACTTTGCTTTCAGCCAGAGGTTACTGCTCCTATAACAGGAACGGCAAAATACTGTTCTTGTATGTAGTTTTCACAGACAGCTTATGGCAAGATGTTGGCTGTATGCAAGCATGTAATGCTGTAAAGGATCACAGCAAAACCTGCCAGAGCTCTCAGAGAAAACTACTAAGGGCACACTTTGAAATTCTTTCTAACACTATTATTTTAAAGGCTGTCAAACTTTATAAAGGACAGGGTGCTCACTCACCACCCAGCACAGACAGATGCTAACTAAGGGCAAATTGTGTTGCAAAGGTTTGCATAAAATGACAAACTGCATTAAAAGCTTGAAATTCCTTTCAGAGGAAGCTAAATATAAGTCAATATATCTCAGAAGAGCACRGAGGCAGGGAGGTAATTGGTGGTTGAAGGCCAGAGGGCACTTTTTACTCCTTCTGGCTGTGAGGCTCTCACCTGGGAACTGTTTTTGACATCTAAAGGTATTTTTCTTTCTCAGTGCTCCAGAGTGCATGTCAGATACCCATCAGCTCTAGAATAGGCACAGCGTGAAATACTTTGAGAAGCTGGCATTATATCAATAAGCCATATGTTTTTCTTTAATGGCCACAATGGGAGTCCCTTGTAAACAACAGGAGAAATTATCCTGGATATTTAAAGGCTGAACATTTGCTTAATTTACTCTAAAGAGAAACATTACTAGTACCATTATGTTGGTCATACGTTAAACTATATACAGCATTAAAGATCTATGGTGACGGGTATACAAACCAAATCACAGTCCCAAACAGACTGAAATCCATTTGCAGTCTTCCTTTACAGCAATGCAAGTTCCAGAGCTCATGACATGATGGAATGATTTTATTGATGTATTTTTCATATTTATATTGTGATTACAACTGAAGGTCCCTGCTTACACATGCACAATGAAACATCATTTCCCCTCCCAGTATCTCCACCATACATTGTTATAAACGCACCAGGACAAACTACTAAAACATTCCTGCAAGGCTTTATAAAAGTCGTAAGGGCTGGATCTTCACAAGTCTTCGAACTGCATTGAAATCCCTCATTTTWAAACATGTTTTTGTGTGTATATTTCAGTTTTCTTGAAGAAAACCATCTAAACAGAGTAACCTGCAATTATGCTTTGCTTTTACAGTAACTCTAGCACTTCTGCTAATCAGGAAAATGCAGATTCTGGATGCACTTGCTRAATTTGGACAGTTCTACAGTTTTACATTTTACGTATCTATTCTCTGATAACTGCTGAAATAACATCCTTTAGTAACTAACTCACCAAATTCCACACATTATTACCCTCAACAACAACAGACTCTCAGGCACATAACTTTTTATGTAATAATGAAGCTAGTCTGGAGTGGGAAAAAAAAAAATGCACAAATGCACACTAGGAAAAGGCATAAAATAACTCCACCAAACATCAGCCACACCAGTTTTAAAAGTGAGCAATTAGAATACAAGAGGCAAGATTTTGACTGTGTGTTTGCATTTTGCTTTTTCCATTTACTGCGGTAACAGACTGTTCTGTTGCACTCACATGGCTCTTCACCAGTTACGCTTGCAAAACCCAAAGTCATTTGCAGAGGGAAATCAGCAGAGCAGCTGTCAACAGAAGAGTAAATGTGATGGTCCTATTATCATTGCCCAAGTGAAATGCTGACTTAGAAACTCCAGCAACCTGGCAAGGCTCACGAAAGGCTCTACAAGCCCACTGCAAACTTTTATTGTAAGGTTTCATGTTAGGATTTCACCTCCGATTGATCGCATATGTCAGAAAAGCATGGGATTGTTGTTATCTCTTAGGAATGCAAAATACTTCTCATGCATACATAGAGGGCAGTACCTAGTCTAAGAATCAGTTAGATCTTCAGGAATGGGGTTCGAACAGGAGTTAAGATGCAAGTCTCCTGCTGTCCCTTTACACAGGGGACATTTTCTGTCCTGACACAAGACCAACCAGCTTCTTGCATCTCAGTGCCCACTGTTCTGGGCACCCGACAGAAACAGCCCAGGCTCTGCACTGTAATGCTTATTTCTAAAGCTGGTATTTCAAGCACTTACAGTTCCAGGGCATAGCTTAAAAAGCTCTTCTCCAATGCAATGATTTTTGTTGTTGTGTTTTAGACTGTTCCCCAGCACAGCCTTGCTGACTTCTTTCAAAAATGCGTGAAGCTGTGTCCATGCTTATCTGGTTGTGCTGGTTTGTCATCCTTCCTTAGTAAATTAGAAAAGTCATCCATGAAGTGAGCTGGGGAAACAGCATCATCCTGTGCTCTCCTGTGTAATGTTGCAGTACACTACTAAAAATAGCTGCTGCCTTCCACTCCCGAGATAGAGGCTTCCTGAGAACAAGGCATTTCTATACTCAGGGTATACACTGGATACACAGCACTCTGGTATATCACTACTTGTCCATATGTAGAGTGAATAGATTTGTAATATTTCCCCAACCTAAAAGCTATCCCAGCCACACAGCTAGTATGCTTCTAGTAAACACTCTTCAGCCTCCCCGCCCCCCAGCTTGAGCAGTAGTATTTTAACTCATGTTTTTTTAATTCTACCTCCACAACTGCTGAAGCAGCTCCATGTTTCTGCTAATCTTTTTTGAAATACAAGAAAGTGAAAAATGTTTCAGGAGAGATTTTGGAACCTTTTTGGGTGTTTTTTAAAAAGCATATTTTGTTTAAATAGAAGCAAACAACAAGGTTTTGATCTCAGCTCTCGCATACAAATCTGGACTGTTCCCCATTTAGACAGAAAAATGGAATCAATCTATTTCTGAACAGCTTTTGCATTAGGACTGAAAACGCTCTCTGCGTAGAAGTACAGCAGAGGACTTCAGGAATTGAGTGTGAACAACAGCTAAATAAGAGGGAATATTTAGCTGATTCTTAGACTACATATATACGAAATTTGTTCCCACATACTACTTTACACCACAAGAATGTCTAAAACTCTTAGCAGGACAACCTCAATTCTATGCAGGTTTATGCAAAGAAAGTTACAGCCCCTGTCCCATCACAAAACAAGACAACAGATGAAACAGAACTGGCTCTGGGCAAGAATAGGCAAAGCATGAAGGTCCCTCACTCAGAAGGGAGGCAGAAGCTGGAGGGATGCTCCCTGACAAAGGGAGGGGACCCACTGAATCAAGGAATGGAAGAAATGATCACAAAAGGTTAAAATATAAATATACGACTATGAACCAGTTACAGATAAAAGAGGCTGGGAGCCTGAAGGAAGGTGTCATTGAGCAGAGGAGCAAAGCTGCGGCACAGCTTCCTTAGAAACTCTGACAATTTTGCATTAAACATCTGCTAGAATGGTATTTGGTCACTGTGCAAAAAGTATGTTTATGATGGCAAAAAGTATGTTTATGATGTGTTGCTCTCAGTAATGATGGACCACGTTTGGCAATGCAGTAAGCCCCTTCCTGCCCCATCCACTTAAGAGACCCAGGAGATGAGCAGTGCTGGCTCCACCTCATTGCATGGCCAGTCTCCCAGCAGCACAGAAATGCCACCAGGAACAAGCAGCTCCTCACCTCACCTCTACAGCCTGCTCAGGGAGCGTGAGAGGCCAGTGCTTTGACTGTTCAAATTCAGGAAAACGGTGTTTGAAGAGCTTTGCTCAGCATAGCCAGCAGTCCGTGAACAGCAGCAGAGCTCTAATTAACAGCACAGACTTCATCTCAGCAAACTGTTTTAGAAGAAGTTTAAAAGTGCATGAATACTCCAAGTTTAATCCATAAGGCAAAGAGCTGAAGCACAGACTCTGACAAGGCAGTCCCTGGAAAGCAGCTATAATATACACCCTGTTCCTCGTTCCAGGAGCATCCCAAGTCTAATGTGTAGCAGCTCTATATACCGAAAAGCTGAAAGGATAATGCCAGTTTCAAACACCCATAAGGAAAGCTCTAATCTGGAGTCTAATTAACTTYGCAAATCTCCCTTACCTCTAGCATGGGAAAGTTGCAGTCAAGTCAGGCAGTCTCTCTCTGTATTTCTGCCAGACATCTAGATTTCAGACAATGGTATTTCTCCTGAGCCCYTCCACAAAGCCTAAACTTGCAGGAACAAGCAAGGATGCCAGCTGACCCAGGCTGGATGGCTGCCCACCCTCCTAGGTCACTTCAGAGCCATGGGGCGCGCTCTTGGGACAGCACTTTTCCAGGAGCAGAGCTGTCCTGTCCTGCAAAAGGAGCTCTAGCATCACTTCACAACAGAGCGAGGCTGATGCCTGGAATATTCCTGGTCTCCTCCAGCAACTAGAAGTGCATGGGATCACAGGCCTATTTCATTCCCTGTGGGGCAGCTTGTCCCTAACTGCGGTCTTATCCCAGTGATGAGCAGAAGCTCAAGGTAGGACTGTCTCTACATCCACACTTCCTTCTCCATTAGCACAGCATCTCACGTAGCTTGTTCCCAGGGTTGGAGAAATATTGCCAAGAGATCCTCATTTATGCATACCCTTCCGACCACACATATGGAGTTCCCCTATTCTGATAGGGCTTCGGTTTGCCCCTCTACAAGGGTTTACACTTCCAGGTTCCTGTATTCCCTTAGGAAAGTGTATTTTGGCTTAGCCCAAAAGCTTAGAAGGAGAACCCCAGCAATTTCCACTGTATCTTTGAGAACTTAGTCGTTAGTGTCRTTGGCTTCAAATTTGATGCCAAACCCGGCATCAAATATTCCAAGTAAAATGGTACAGGTCTGAAAAGGCCTGGGAAAAAAGGCAAGCTCAGCCCCACAAACTGATGAGATACTTCTGACCTATTCCTGACCCACCTGATACAGAAGCTGCCTTCGTCTGCATTGAATATTTTCAGGGAACAAATGCCACTGTCAGTTACTATGCAGAGCACAGGACTTCTTCATACCATGCAGTTTGCAAGGACTTTTCAGTGGCGGAAACACAAGCTTTCTCAGAAGCAAAACATCCACCAAAACATCCACCAATTCAAATAGGGGTGTCAACACCAATCCCATTGAGACCAACAGATACACTTACAACACTCATAGCCAGTTTCAGCAAAGACGGAAGAGGCTGGTGTATTTGGGCTGAGAGCAGAAGCATCTAAGATAGAGACATGAGTAGCTGTCATAGAGATCAACTTAACAGAGGAGCAGGAAGGTTTTGCTGTTGCTTGGGAGGGGAAAAAGAACAAAGATAGGTGCAGGCAAAAGACGTACTTCAGATAAGCACCATCCTTCAACTTTATGAAGTGTTTTTCCAGTTGGATAGAGAAAGAAAAAGCTCCTGCGTCTCTCAGGCAAGCCGTGTTCTGCACAGAATTGGATGAAGAGGTGGGACACAACACAGAGGTTCTGAACACCATGAAGATCTGTCCTTCAAAACCATCAGGACAGTCTTACGGTCAGATACCAGTGCGCCCCACCTACACACACACACTTAGTATTTCACCATATTGCAACTAGAACCATGAAAGGCCTGCCTGAATCCTTGTTCAGGAGAGCACTGTGCAAAAGCTGCTTTGAACATTGGAGTAAGAGAAAAACATACTAGCATACCCTGCTCTCAAGTGGCACTGTACCTGACTCTTCTAGGAATCGTAACTAGTGGAATTAACTTGCTCTTACTGGAGAGAAAGGAAGACACTGAGTTTCGTCAAAAAGTCTCATTTCCTACTTGTCAGACTTTCCTTAAACTACCCCATGTTCATGAGAAACTTGCAACCTCGAAGAGAGACTTTAAGCACCCCTACTCCTAATACCGATTCAAGCAGGGATTCAGTGCTATTCATTTGAATAACATTCAGTCAGGGAGACAAACAATAACGTATGTGAAACAGCTTGAGTCTCGAGGATGTGAACTATACAGAATTAGTTAACAGAATTTTTTTTTAAACCCACACACTCACCATAACATTCATTTAGTAAATCTGAATAAGAACTGTATTCAATAGCAACACAATCTGCATGTGAACATTCTATGAAGAGAAAGACTAAATTCCAGGAATGAATAATTTGTTTCAATTGTCTTGGTTCTGTTCACAATCTACACCATGTTTGATGAGTCTTAACTTATTAATGTTGGACATCCTCTGTTTTAAATATCTGTATAAGGCTCTGAGTGAACAAGGCCTGTGTTTACTTTGACTTCAAAGAGAATTAAGCATCTGCAGAAGTGTTTTCCAGACTGAGCTGCACTTTATCAGCTCTGCTGTCATAAGTTCAGGAAAAAAAAAAAAAAAAAAATCACATCATCTAAATTTGAGACAAGAGACCCTTCATTTAATAGCTCATATTTTGCAAAACAATACTATTTATATAATGTTAGTATCCTATGTAATATTGTAGTTAACGTTAGCCTAGTAACTATTAAATATTTGTTATTACCATTACAATGTTGGCCTGTTGGTTTTTAGTACTGACAGAGCTGCCTGAAACATCTACTGTTTACAACATTTGTTCTAGCTAAAGAGATTTGATAGAATTTGCTAATCAACTGCAACCACTTCCCACCCATAAAACTGATGCAAAGAAGGGAAAAAACAGCTAGTGGGATCCAAAGACATAAACACTTTTACTTATAACTCTGTAAAGAGAAATCCCTCTCTCTCCATATGGTTTTCTCTTGGCTCTTAATCATCTTTTCATTGGCCTCCAGCTGGCTGTCTCACTATCATCTAGCAGCATCACTAGCAAGACCAACTTGTTATGCCAAAGCCAGGCACAGAAGGATGAGAGCTGCAGAGCAGCGTGACTGGATGCAGCACTCTACTAGGGGCAAATCTAGCATAAATGATGCATGGCAGGGTCACTTCACTTGCCTCAGCAGAGCAACCACTGCTGCATTCCCAAAACACAGCAGCAGGTCTGTGTTTGCACCACTTAGGAGTGGGCGTGAAGAACGACTACTACAATTGAAGCTACGGGGAAATTCTGCAGGCAGAAGTGTAATTACCTAAGTGGGAATTCTGGCAGAAAACCCAAACCTCTTTCGCTCCTTAAATAGAAACAAATGCTGTGCAGTCACCATGGAGAGATTACGTACAGCATTTGGATCACATGCAGCACTGAAATACAACACACACACACACAAAAGAGCCAGCCACAGAGCTGGTTTAGCGCTGCACAACCAACAGTCAGTTCTCCATTGACTACAGCCACCCACCAGTCAGCAGCTCCCCTGCTAACCATCTTCCCCTTCCCAGTCTTACAAATATTAATCCATATGTCAAAACTCAGGCTCCACATTAAAGGCCAGCTCTGCAAGCTGTTTAGCCCATCTGGGAGGTACCTAGAGCCTGACATGGAAAAGCCTGAGATGGAAGCCCTGACAAATTTATCCACTACCACCCAGGTAAGATTTCAAACTGGGAATGGAAGAAAACTGCAGGGAAAGAAGCATCATATAGCACCTGTCTGATTTAGCTAAGCCACCAGTCTTTGAAGTGCAGCAGTTCTCACATGGTCTGCAGAGGCTTTGACTTCAGTTACAAGATTTCTCAGTTTCAGCATCCCTGGTTTCTAGTCACCTTATGTAGCCAGGCCCACCTCCCCATCTCCCTCCCTATCCTTTCCTTCTGCCCACTCCACAACTCAGCTCACTTCTTGTCTTCCATGCCCACCAGCCTCAACCCCAGCTGCAGCCCCCATCTCCTGGGGTGGATTTTTCCCCTCCACTCCATCACCCATGTCTCTAGCAAACAGCTTCCTCCTCGGCACTGTGGCAGCACCCTGGGGGAGAGTCACCAGAGCACAGGGAAAACAGGCACCCTTTTCCATCTTCAGGCACAGGCATGGTATGGGCTGCAGTCTTTCACAGTCCTTTTGGCCCTCAAACAGCTACTTGTGCTCACTAATAATCAGAGCTCTTCCTCTGTAGCTGCCCAAGTATTCAGTCCTATTTTCAAAGAGAAATGTGGCTGCTCAGAGTCCCTGAAAAATCCAGCCTGTCGCTTTCTATTGTTCGAAGTCAGTAGGAATGTTGTCAGACTAAAGGGTCAGAAATTTGCCTCTCTCCTTCAAATCAGCCAACCTTTGTTTTGTTCATAACTTCAGCCAGCCTCCAAGCCTTAGGAGAGTGCTTTGTATCTGCATACGTGTCAGGCTGGTGATACCACATGGGAATCTTTCACTTACTGGGACCAGCAAAGTGTTGCTGTTGTGTGTCAGGAATGCCATTCCACAGATAGTCCTTTTCTCACCTCTCTGCAGTAGCTCACTAATTTAGGCGCATAACTCAGACAGCTGATAAGGTTGTAGGCACCAAGACGTCCTGCCTCCCATTCAGTTTTCCTAACCGCCCTGCAAGCCACCAAACAGCTTCAGATCTTAGAGTTTTGAAAACAACTCTGCTCATTTTAAAATATACATACATTTCAATTTCCTCCACATAACACCAGCAATTATAGAAACAGCTGTTTCTGATTTTGTAGCGATTTTTTCCCCAGCATGCACATCCCTGTGACTGGCTTTTGTTTTCATTCTCACAAGACAAGGCATGGAGAGACCTGCACTTTTTTCCCCTTCCCACCATTACTAGCCTTCTCACAGCTCCTTTCTCTCCAGTTTCAATGCTATGCTTCACATAGGCTGTGTTCCATGGGTTTTCTTAAAGGGAAATATCCTATATTTGTATTTATGAAGAATTATCCTCTATTTTTCAACCAACACCACACATCCTGGTGCCTTGACTGTACTGAAACTTGCTCATTCTTAATTTTACAGATTGATGAAAAGCTGCTAAAATGAGAGGAAGATTTTCTGCCGTCAGTCAGCATCAGTGTGAGAGCAATCTGCTCTTGAAAGCCTGTAGCTCCGATTGTTCAAAAACATACTGGTGCCATGTCAATTTAATCATGTGTGTAAGATATTAAAAGATCAGGCTCTAAGTCTACAAATTCTGTTGAGATCTGAGAAGGTTCTTTTCATAAATATGAATGAGGGCCAATTTCATGACACTTGTTACATCCCGTGTACTCTTATTTCTTCAAACTATCACTTGTCTTTCTTCTTACATGCCAATAATCAATTTGTAAAGCATAAATCRTAAAGCTTACCTGGTTTTTGATTATGCTACGGACTACGATTTTGCATTTAACCAATTTTCTTACTTCGATAACCGACATTCCATTTCCATTTTATCACCTTATTTGTGTTTGAAGGAACAAATAAAAGTCACCCTTTTGCAAGGATTAAAACTTCACCTATTATTTACTTATAAACAAGTTTTAGAACTGCACCATCACAGGAAGTGTTTAATCAGAAACACAAACAAGAAGCTCAGCCTGTACATCATGTTCTGCCATACATCAAGCAGCAATCATATTTCAGCATTATCACATACAACTTGCAAACATCTGCTAAAGAGAGAAAAAATAAACCAGCAGCAACAACAAAAAACCCACACCCCCAAAGGTTATTTGACTTGCATTCCGTGTGAATTCGAAGTGGACACAAGAATCAGGTCCCTGTTGATTAGGAATGAAAAAAGAACAAAATTTCTTGGAAGACACTTGTTTCTGAAGAGACAGTAGATGCACATTTGAGAGTTCCTTGCAGCTCTAGGATGCCAGCACAGGTAGGTAGTGTCACATGCATGTGCTCTGAGCTGGGTAGAGACACTAGCTACAACCTGGAAGCCATACAGTAACCTTAGTGCAGTGCTTTGCACAGTCAGATAAGGCACACTGAGACAGCGAAGATCACTTTAGGCTCACTGCCATGCAAATGAGTTTATTCAGCTTTCCAACCAGACCAGCTGAGGGTTTGGACTGGAGACAAGAGGAACACATAGGGCTGCCTGCAGCCATCCATCCAGAGTGATCTCGTAGGCTGGAGTCACTCTGTCTCAGTGTTGGGGTTCATTTGATTCTGGAAGTTCACCAGCCTTACTACTTGAAAGACACATTAGTCATGTACACATCTCCGTTTTGCATATATGGAAAAGAAATTTGGCAAGTTTTACAGAAAATTTTCCACTACGAATCAGGGTAAGGTCACAAGCTGACATTCATTTGTTACCAGGGTCTCAGGAAGTTAAAAAAAAAAAATTCCTCATAGGTATTAATAATTGCTTGGGTTTTTTGACTCTTTTGATTTTATACAAAGAGTTAGTTTCATGTGAATATTTGTGAAAAAAACAATTTATTTCTTCTAACTATAACAGCTGATGACCTCAGCACAAGTGACCCAAGACATGACCAGTTATGATCTTCAACTGACAGCACTGCCTTAACACTTCTCTGCTATCTTTTATAACAACCTCTTAGAAGTATAAACCATGGCTGCTTTTTTTTTTTTTTGTAAGTCTCCTACAGACATCTACTTCTAAGGATGTGAACAGACTCAAACAGTAATCAAGAAGTTGTACAATGATTTCAAAGGACACTTAAAACACTTTCCCTAGTCACAGCCTGTCCCTGTCTCCTGACTACATCTCCTCCCATTTACAAGCTTGCCTTGCTGCTCGGAATTCCAGATTCAGGACTGATCTTTTCCAATTGCTAATGGTGCTGAAGAATACTTAAGAAATCCAGCCAGAGACAGAAATGTGTGTGTACACTTTACATGACAGTGTCTTGTTCATCTAAAAAAAAAAAAAAAAAAAAGAGAGAGAGAGAGAAAAAAGGCTGGAGATACTCAAATGTCTTTGCTTGAGTTCCCGCAGGAGGTTCAGTAACGCCCTGAATGACCTGTAGAGATTTGCTGCTCTCAGACCAACATCCCAGCTGCGCAGAAGAAACACATTCCCTCTCAACTTCGACGAGGGTGCCTGGACAGAGAGGATAACGTCTGTATGCCAGGACATAAGAAGAAAGCCTTCTGTGGTGTTATTTATTGTAGCAACAGGCCCTGGCAACAGTTAGACTCCATGGTGATAACGAATAACCAAGCTCCCAAGGAAGAGACTAGGGCATTCCTACTCCCTGGACTTGCA
This sequence comes from Phoebastria nigripes, assembly GCA_035582835.1. Lineage (NCBI taxonomy): Eukaryota > Metazoa > Chordata > Aves > Procellariiformes > Diomedeidae > Phoebastria > Phoebastria nigripes. The sequence goes on along the minus strand of JAYKAV010003010.1, from coordinate 1,285,505 downwards.
GCAAGGAGAAGCAGATGCTCACAGTTTCACCATGGGCTGCAATACTTCTAACAGGGTCACTGTCGCACAGCTGTCTTCTGAGGAGCTACAGAACAACCAGGAAGCCAAAAGCCAGGTAGTGACTTCTTCCAAACAGACTCTGTACAAAATATGTTAGGAGATGTCTTAGCACCCGAGCGTACAAGGACATATGCATACAGAGAAATAGTTTTTCTGATGTTAACGGTAGCTCTGAATCTGTCAGGGAGCTCTTTAAGAGAAGGGCTATCACTCGCTCAGCTTAATACAACTGTTATGCTACAGGGGAAGCAGACTCACCATTTGGCCACATGCATGACCTGATTTTACAGCACCTGAAAAGCTGCTTTTCACAGTGTTTCACTTGCCTCATTAAAGGTACAATTAGAGGCACTTACCTCCCACACCAGTGATGAATTACAACACTGCAGCAAGGAGGGTTTTGCCTCAAAAGCTTATTATGAGGCAGGGGGCTTGTATATATGCAAATATTATAGGATACACGTGCACAGTCACTTTGTGGTTTGCTGAGTAGCATTGGCTCAAGCCGGAACATACAGAGAAGAGACAACAATACATCTAGGCTCTAATCCTGCATTCTTTGGAGGTTCAAAGCTGTTGTTGAGATAGTGCACAGGTTAACATCTTACCAAATGCTAACTTAAAACTCAAGTTTTTAATTTCTAGCCAATGATCCACATACAGAAGGCACTTGAAGTACTGAAACAATACTCCAATATAGTCAACTGGATTATGGACACATTTAGGCTTAAGGTCACTGCTTCCTTTCCAAAATGCTCCAAGAGACCTTTCCTCACCCTCAACATCCACCTGTGACAGAACACAGATAAGTATCAGGAACACCTCTGTCTTCCACTCCACTCAGAACCTGCCAATTCTATGGGACTACTCTAGATACTACCTTAAATGTTTAGAAGCCCAAGGAGCTTTTCTCATTTGTTTCTTCATTTTCTTGTAGACTAGAAATGACAGCATTGCTGGAACAAAGGCTGTCCCCTCACACGATGGGGCAGCTTGGCCAATAGGCACTTCAAAGGATGGAGCCAAACTTGAAGATGAGACCAGTGAGGGAGACTCCCCTGAAGAACTACCAGAAAGATTTACATCTTCTCAGAAAAGCAGCAATGCACAAAGCACAGGTAAACAGTAACTGAAGTTCATACCAGCTCCACAAATGGAGACCTAGGAGCAAATAATCTTGTGAGTCTATTGCTACAGCCAACTTCTATACCCAGAAACACTCATGCTGTGATACCACAAGGATTGAGCTCTTAGCACGGGTTTAATAGTAGCATTTCTGCAATAGTAGCAGAAAGTATTTCCTAGCTGATGATTATGTTCTGCAGCATGACTCAACCCTCACTACCAGAACAGGCAGCAGGGTAGATGCTTTTCTTGGCAGACGCCTGGAACAGACCAAGAGAACAAACTCAGCCTTGTCCCCACGGGTAGCCCTCTCTAACTGGGATTATGGCACACTGGGAAGACGCATTGGCCACGTGAGGGTTGTCAGTCTGCTGTTACTATGAGTCAGTTTTTACAACAGAATGGTTAATACAATGCCCCTGACTAGCATCAGGTAAAGACAGTAAGTAAATAGCATGTTATTCCTTAAGTTTGCAACCAAAAGTTGCAGGGCCAGTTATCATATACAGAGAACTATAAAAATTCCAAACATCATCATGACGATAAGCAAAAGTCTGCTAAGAGATTTTTTTTTTTTTTCAATTACAAGTGAACACTTAAACCCAAACTTTTCTATCGTCTTGGGACACCATTGTAGTAAGAGTTACTAATGGAAAAGCAGCACCATCTTTGGCACATTTAAACCCCCTAATTTTGTAGTTTAACTCTTGTATTTTTCAAGTGCCATGAACAGCTTGCATTTTGCAAACACACTAAATGGAAAATCTACAGTGGTTGTTTACTTTTTGTAATAAACAAGGGTTGCAATAAAATATTTCAAATTGAACACAAAAGGAATAATTACTGGTGTTTGCTATTCATTAAAGAGGACTTAACTCCTAATGCCACAGAAGGACGTGATGAAAGGATTTCATTTCAGATTGAACAAAATTGTTTGCTTGCTCTGAAATAGCATGTTTCACTTCATTTCAAGTTCCTTTTCCTCCCACTTGCTAAATGATAACTTCACAGGACATTTCTAAACAGAAAGTTTTTGAAATCATGCTTCAATCTTCTGTTTCAAGACAAAAAAGCCATACCACACCAAGATATTTCAACTACATTTTTCTCCTGAATGAATAGATTAGTAAAACCAATACAAATTCACATCACTTGTCAACATTGCCCACTCATCATGCTTTTATTTTTTGCCAAGATATGTTTTGCTGTATACTGGCTTCTGACATTTACATGTTCTGACTGACAGCTGAACCCCAGTGCTTTTTGGGTGACCGGTTCAGTTATTTTAGGAGAGGTATGGAGTCAGCTTCTACAAGATGGTAGATGTTCTGTATTTTTGTTTTACAGATAAAAAATAAGCCAACATTGTCATACCCACTCTGCTTATAAAGACTGGCAGATGTCAAATAACTGCGATTTTGATTTGGTCCAAGCATTCTTCATACAAAAGCTCTATCTTCTGCCAATAGAGGTTGGGCAGATGGTAGAACTGTCAACTGAGGGTTGAAAAACCTGATGGGTCTTGGCAATAAAGTTGTTCGTTGTTTATTCATGTCTAATATGTGGAAACTAAACAGCCACTCAGAAGGGTTATCAAAATAATTTGGTTTTTATTCTTAATTGCTGTTTATAAATATATAATTAAGTGGCTTATGATCAGACTCAAATGTAGCAATGCTGTTACAACAAAAATTATAGACCACGAAAGCATATGAAAGTTTGGGTTCGCTTAACAGAGGAGCACAATGATCTTTACAAGACGGCCCCTTGTACTATCCCGTCCCAGCCTGGCTTTCTCTGATCAAATCACAGAACCCCTCAGAACTTGAACTGTAAAGAGCTCCCTATGGACCCTCTTTGGGAACATGCTCAAAAATTGGCTTCACAGGCCTTCAGCACACTTCCATGCTTTCCTGAATGTGCCCCTCTGGGGGTAACTGACTACAGTGAGAAACTGAACTAGGTGCCTGCACCATTTTTTCAAGCCACTAAAAAGCTTACTGCAAAGTTTAAGCAGTGAAAAGAGCTTTGAGCAGGCCTTCTCCCCTGGACGTTCTCAGTATGTAACCTCTGAAATAAAAACTCTGGCACTGGAAATACATCATGAAGTTTTGTTTGAATGCCAAGTGCTCTACGAGTATTAAGTTTTAATGTTTTCATCTTTTGAAGACGCACTGCTCACCAGCGAGTTCACCAGTAAATCATGGCCTTTACAGGAAACAGAGAGGCAAAAATCATCAGACATTCTTGAGGAACTGAGGATGCAGGGAATAATCAAGAGCCAAAGTACCACTGCCACGACTGGAGAAGTGTATGAAAACAAGGTGAGTGTCATTATATGAGGCAGGGCCCCTGCTACAGCTCTGACCCTACTGTGAGCACCCTGAAATTCAGTTTCTGCACACGCAAAGCATCCAGGCATATCTCCTCTAAGAATTTAGAGGCAAGTTGTTAAACAACAGAGAACTGCGTTATGGGGATGTTAATACAACAGAAGCTGGCAGCAGTTTTCAGTTGTTTACATCTTCCAGGCTTGTTTCAAATGGGGACAAAGGAGACAGTGATGGTACTAAGAACTTGCTCTTTGAAAAACTCCCTGGAAGTTACACGCCACAAGCTTGTTTCTCAAGTCCACAAAACTAGAAGAAATACTGCTGTCAGGGCTTATAATTACACTTAAATTAAGACATCAGAAATCCTACATATTCACACTTCTGAGAAATCTACAATTCACATTTGATCTCAGACTAAGAAACCATTACAAAATGGATTTTTAAAAAAATGGTAGAACTGGTATTTGAATAAGAAGCTAGTGTTCATTTTCTTTTCATTCTGAATGATAACCTGAGGTTTATTTTGGCTTCTGAACTCAAGTTCATTCTTTGTTGTCAAGCATTGTGTTAAGGATCAGATGTCTCTTCCAGATAGGGTTTCTAGTACAGATGTCAGGAGGGAGAAGGTCTTCGGGGAATTTGTAAGTAGTTTAACACATTTGTGGATATGTATCATCCAAAGCATGATCCCACCACTGCTTGGACACAGGAACAATTCAAGCTCAAACCAAGGATGATTCGGAGTAGCTTGTCACTTGAGGCAAGCCATTCACACATCTCTAACCTTGGCCACATATATTATTGAAGATCAAACAGAAACTTTAATAAGAAGGACTAAACAAGCAAGTGGCCACCTTACAGCCTGGCCACTGGTGCTGCCTAACACATTTCCTATTGCCAGCACTTTGGAAAATGGGGCTGGAGRGTCTCTGAGTACAGTGCCTCAATAGCCTTTACTTACTCAAAAAAATCTGAGGGAAATATCCGAGAGGATTATTCCCTCTGCGGCTAAATTTAGGTAACATACTGCAGGCAGGTTTTTGTATTTTTCCCCCTTCATAAGATAGGCGACTGTCTCTTCTTTTTTCCCTCCTGTATTAAAAAGCTGTCTGGTATTAAATTACACATACTCTTTTATTGACAGAAGCTCAGTCTGTGCTATTTCTCCTTCGAGAATTTCTATCCTCCCAACAGGAGGATTTTTGCCTTAAAATCAGTACAGCTTTTAAAAATGAACCTCATACTTTTCACTGACAAAGCCAACTTTTCCAAGTGATATTTTACATTTGAGCTAGGCCCACTGCTGGGTAACCTACGAGTGAAAATATAAATCTGTCACTAGCTGTTAACTGTTAGCTCTCCCTTAGCAGCAATAGAAAATTTGGCCTGTGCTACCTCCTGTAAGAATAATTTATTCCATTAGAGCTCAAATCCAGCAGATTACCTATGAATAGAGGGACTAAATGCACTGAACACAGATGCAGTAGAAAAGGTTTATTACCCAGACATATGCCAAATTACAGCATGCAGCTCTGGATTTTGAGCATTAACACACAGGTAAATTCACATCTGAAATTTTGGAATTGAGCAGGAATAAGCACGAACAGCTTTATGCCAAATTTCAGTCCAGCACTAGCTTCAGTGAAGAARTGAGCTCACAGACCTCACAGCACTCTGAAAGATGAGTACAACCAGGTTTGAGATTATTTTTACAATAATATTGGAGACAGAGATATCCTTGCAAGAGCTTTCCCTTCCTRTGCACAGTTCTGCTTCATATAAGTATCTGCATCCCTTAAGCCTTGGCAGCATTACCCATCTTCTCCAGATTTCCTGCCATTGCCAACACTGTGAAACAGCCTTCAGTCTTTTGACTGTCCCTCACTTTATCCTGAACAAAGGAACTCCAAGCAGTACAGGTTAAGATGCCTTGTTGTACCTGTTTCTAAGTGTTACTGCTCTAAAGGAACAGTACTTTTGAGAGCAACGTTTCATGGGTCTAGCGTAACAAAGCCAAGAAAGAGCCATACACACCATGGGATAAACTAGCCTCTACAATTTTAACAGTGGCTCTTACTAAAAATGCCAGCAGAGCCAGAGCTTCCACCTAAGATACAGGTATCTAGGCTTCTTTGCATGATTACATTTCAGCATTTAGGGAGAGGGGGGAAACAAACAAACAAAGTAACTGCTATTTTTCCCTCCAGTGCTTCAAAAAGATTGTATAGAATCATAGAATATCTCAAGTTGGAAGGGATGTATAAAGATCATCGAGTCCAACTCCCTGCTCCTCGCAGGACTACCTAAAACTAAGCCATATGACTAAGAGTGTCGTTCAGATGCTCCTTGAACTCTGACAGTCTTGGTGCCATGACCACTTCTCTAGGAGCCTGTTCCAGTGACCGACCACCCTCTCAGTGAACAGCCTTTTCCTAATGTCCGAAGAATCATAGCTGATGTCAAACATGAAAATGTTTAATCCTCACCCTTGAAGAGTTACATTAAGCTCTTAATAAACACCCCTACTCCCAAGAAGTGGCAGGAGTTTAATTATAAGCAGCACTGGACACTTTAGTTCATTAGTGCACCAGCAGCTGTAGGATATCATCTATTAAGTACCTTTTTTCCAAGTCTACCTTTAAAGGCACTCCTATGTGTGTGAGCTAGAGGGTAAGCAAAAGGACCAAAACCTGTACTTTCAAATGGAACAGTCTATGGGAATTTTATCCACTTATCATGAGTTATCATTTACAAGGGATGCACACAGGTTATTATTTTAGCATTTCCATTGCTGTTAGCTTTCAGTGTGGGTTCGCTGAAGCTATGAGAACTGTTGATCTCCCAAAACTGTTTAGCTCAAAGATAAGTTATTTTCTCAGCTTATATAGACACAGAACAATCTGGAAAGCAACCTGCTTGCTGAATACTCTGTTTAGTTTGGACATATTGGGAAGAATTTTCCATTCATCTCTTCCTAGGCAGTCCACAGTTTATCTTGGGTAAGGAATGACATGCTCAGTATGCAATACCTTCCCACTTTGGGCTTTCACTAGAACAGCCTTTGTCATTAGATAGAAGAGTTTCTTTCTTTTTTTCTTTTAAAAAAGTCTTTTGTTTCATTTTTATGATGATTGAACATTGCTTTGTTCAGATTTTGTGYGTCATCTGCATTCAAAACATCTCCTTTGTATATCGGTTTTCTTCCTACTGATTCATGCTCCACCTTCATTTCACTAAATGAGTCATCTTCTATACTATTTGAAGCACTTAACACTTCTGGCAGTGAGGCCTGACTTCTAGAGTTATTTATGGCAATAAAAGTCTGGGGAGCAGATAACTCAGGAGACTTGTAACAGGATAGCGATTGTTTCAACCCTAGGTCCTTGGTGTGGGTTTAACACAGAAAACGATAGAATTCAGCCTCCTGGCTGATCAAATGATCACCGCATCTTTCCAGGAGTAAGTGCTACCCTCAGCAGCAGAGCTCTAGGATTGGGCTGCTCATTTGTATGCAGCAGAAGCCAGCAGTACCATGATTACAAAGCTCAAAAAAAGCCATTCTTAAATCTCTTCAGCAGTAATAAAGTAACTTCCCTAAATACTTAGGACCTCATTACCAAATCCCCRTATCTACTGGGTGTACAGCAACACTGCAGCCTTCACAGGCACATCACTCRGCAGAAAAGGGGAATTCTCACTGCAGACAATACTTGCTCATGAGTGAGCACTGAGGTTATTAGCACATCATTACTTCTAGGCTTTCATTGGTATCAGAGTCCATGAAAAAAAGCAGAAGGCAAGCAGCAAAGTGTCACCCCAACATCAAAATATACTCTGCTGAAAGCTTTTAATGTCTCTACAGAGAGATGCCCTGGAAGAGACACTGAAGACACCACCAGATAGGCTGGAAAAAATTCAATTTGGAAACAAGGAAGTGGGTGATTTTACAGTGAAGGACATGAAGACTTCTGCTGAAGCAAAAAAACAGGTCATCTAATTCTGCTGTGTATTTTTCCAGTGTTTGCTTTATCACCTAAAACCCTCTACTTTTTATAAGTCAAGCTAATGCAGACAGTTTATGTACAACCCACTAMCATAACTTGATTAATGGCAGCACAGTGGGTCCTATATTCATCTCACAGATGTTGGAAGTCCAGGTTTATTTTTGCCGAAAGACTGAAAGATTACTCTAAAAACATGCATAAGAGAGGAAACTTCTGGAGCAGTCTTTTTTTCCTATAGCAAAAGATGCATCTTCCACGGACACCAGAATAAATTGACTAAATTCAGTGCTAACTGGAGGAACATCGTGATCACATTTGGGTAGAAGGATAGAAAGAACTGCTGCATGTGTTTGACATATCTACTGCCATCCCTCATTACAAAGCATTAGGTTTTTTTGTTGTTTTGTTCTAGGTTAGGGAAGAGGAACTGAAATAAATGCCACAACACATCACATTTTTTCCAGCAACTACCCACCAAACTACAGGTAAGCAGACTGAAGAAGACTGCCCAAGTTTTGAAAGTCAAGGAGGTACAGACACCCCTCAGCCCTCACCTTTAGATGGTGAGCCAGGGGTACTGCTGAAGGAAATAACTGCAGTAGAAGCCACAAACAATTATACCAAGGACTGTCATCAAGTCTGATAACTTACAGTTGCATTAATGAAACAATCTGGATCTGAGCTGTCTTGGAAAAATGAAGAACTCCTCCGCTCCCTGCAGCTGCCTTTTTTTTTGAGGCATAAGTAAATGATTTATCATGGGGCACAGCTGAGTCTTGCTGCTACCTATCTCACCTGGGAAAATGGTATCTAATCTTAATTGTTACACACTAATTGAAAGTAACAAAATAAATGGGAAGAGCCAGGAAGATGCAAATTAGTCACCAGCCAGTCACTAAGTTTGAGCACACAACACATTATCATGATTCGATCAAATTTACTTTTTTATTATTATATTATTAAATTCAGCTCACTTCTTGGATGGCTCCATGAAGAGATTCCGTTTCCTTAGGGAGCAGGAGGTTGGAAAGGCATCATATACACACAGRAAGGCACAAAAGCAGGAGCGTGCAGGGAAAAAGCTGTGACCAGCAGGGATTTGGGGCAGTAGAACATGGTGGGACCCTAAGAGTAAGAACAAAGACTTTTAACTTACTGCGCAGAGCAACCGGCAAAGAGGTGAGAGCTTCAGATAGTAAGGTGACAAYAGGCCCCAAGAACATCTATCTGACAAGCATTGAGCATACAAAGGAAGAACAGAACAAGTACTGAAACTACAATGGAGAAAATAACTAATGGGCTGAGATACACAAAGCACAGGTGGGTTGTCCACATGTTTCTGTTACAGAGTGATGTGTTTGTTCAGTCTTTTGACTTTGGAATGCCCCATGCCCTACCTCCAATGCGCATGCAACATTTACTACAGCCAGCTCTTCCAAAAGCAACAAGTGAAGCAATTGTGCCATTCATGTTCTCCCTGCTATCAGCCCTGCCACCCCATTCTGGTCCTTCTCTAAACATGTCCATCCCCACTTCCRTTTGGGCCACAGGCTCTACCCACCTCCCTCCCCCATCAATCCTGCACCACRCTGACCTCTGCTCCTACCCTGGCTTTCTACTTTCTTACCTCCAGCTACAGGTRACACATTCTTCCTTTCCACCTTCTAAGCCAAGGAAATTCAGCTGCAGTACAGGACCACTCTTCTCTTAAATCACAGGCCAGGCACTGCAGAACAGACAAAAAGGTAGTCCCTATTTTTACAGTTTCATGGTAGCTCTCCCTATCACTCTCAGGAAGAAAAAAGCTTTCCTGCTTCCTCTCCTCTTGCCAGACTTGTACTAAATCACTAAGGGGAGGAGCAAGAGCTCATCTCGTTTCCTRAGCAGCTGGGATCCCACCTGAGGAGCTGAATAAGGCAGCCCATCAGAAAGAGCCTATTCTTTCAGCCCAGCTCCAGGCCCAGCCAAATTGGCAGGTTTTGTGAAAAAATTCTATTAGCAATAGAGAAGAAAACCTGAAAATCACCCTGTGTTGCCTGGAAAGAACAGTAGAAAAACAGGAAAAAGAGAAAAAAACCTTGGGAAACAGAGAAACTTTACTCAGCTGGTTCAAAATTATCCAACAACCTGACAAATAGGAGAAGTAAGAGATCTGAGGGTACATTCTAACCATGCAGTTAACCCAGGCTGTTCACTGAATTTTGTCTCTTAGGTACTTTAAGCTAAGGCTACCTGGCCAGGCTTGGAATAAAAACTGGTGTGTGTATGCATATATATATCCATACAGACTGTTCCACCAAGTTAGAGTAATTTGCCTCCCCTTGCAGTGAAGTTACTCAAGTGCTAATAGTCTCCCAGTGCCTTCCCATAGTTTCAGAAGGACAAACGATGGTCCTTCCACAGCCAATGCCATTTCTTCCACTGTTTCCTGGGTGAGGATCTTAGCTCCCTGCAGCACAAAGCCTGATAAGCCCTTGTGATACAGAAAGAGAAGCACAGCATCAGGAATGGTGCCTTTTTGTAATAGGACCACTCATGTGCTTCTGCCTGGCTCATCTGTGTGTCAGACGTGATTGCTAGTCTCAAATAAACTATGCAGCAAAGATACCCTGAAAAAAACAACAAGAAACAAGAGGGCCTTTGCAAGTGTCATTACTAATAGCAGTCTAGTTAGAAAAACTTCCTAGAATCCAAGATTGGAGATGAAGCTGTGGCACAGTGTGGTTCGACTGGTGGGCTTAGAAGTGATGTTGTCTAGCTTTACTTGGGGAGGGCACAGACCTGTTTCAGAAGTGAAACGCTCAATTCTTCCTCCTGAGCACATCTGAGAGTTTAAGCCCAGAGCAGGTAACTTTTCCACGTCCACCTCACGGGGCAGGGTGGGTGTGAAAGGTAGGTAGCCTGGTATATGCTTTGTCAAGGCGTTGTTGTGTTGTCTGGCTGACCCCGTTAGACCAGTGGGAGTAACATTCTGAGTCTTTCTAGGACRCTTGTTGGAAGAGGCTGAACGCTGTGTACAAGCAGTGGAAGGCAATCTCAGAAAAAATGCATGGCTTTCTCCTTATACAATGTTCACAACAACTTTAATTATTGCCTCTGTTAGGAGGATCTGCTGAAACCCACAATTTCATACTTTTTGGCACAGTAAGTTTCTGAGCCTTTTCCTGCAACRGAAGATTCAAACTCTTGGTTTGGCACACAGTTTAAATCTTTTCTGAATTTGGAAATCATTATAAAGATCAAATCTCTCTGTTGAGTAAACTAATGTTTGTATTACTAATAAAAGAAGCAGTTAAAGCCTGCCTTACTGAATTGTGTATTTATCTGAACACCGATCTAACTCCCATTGAAAACCATCCATGTCTTTCCATTCCTTCAGTGGGTGTTGGACTTGTCTCTTGATGCCTAAGAGAAGAGCTAAGCAGGGAGAACAAAGCTACATTTCTGAGCAAAGGAACAGCCTGCTGTTTCGACTGAGTTCAAAGGAACAGGATGTTGTGAATATTCCTGTGTATAAAATTACACTGAGATATAGCTGACAACTGCAGGGCTCCTAGCCGTGGCTAACTGCTTGCACAAAAAAAGCAGGGCAGCAAGTAGGTGCCAGGTGTCTGCTTTTAAAATGCCTTCAATATTTAATGTTCTCCTGTTTGACCGGCAGGTCTCTTACCAAAGACCTTGGTGCACAGTTCAGCAGTGCCCATGACCAAGCACCACTGACTTGTGTCACAGCCACGTTTGCACTAATCCCTGTCCCTTGATAGATCTGGAAAAGGCAACAGGTAGGCAGTAGGAGCCCGCAGCACCATAGCAACTGTGCAAGAGAGCACTAGTCTCCCTGTCAGCACTGGTCTCTCTCTCCTAGCCATGAATGGAGGGAGAGAGAGACACAAGCCTAAGCAAGGGTGACTTGAGCAAAGACGCCTTTTCTCCCATGCTAGGGCAGAGATAGGAGGGGAGGGAGAAGCATCTCAGTAGGCCAGACCATCCAGGGCTCCCTCTCCTCAGACACTTACAACCATCATGGACCTATTTCCATAGGAGTGGCTTGCCTGAATTTGCTGCCTTGAGCTTTGCCAGAGGGCAGCCACTTTCTGAAACTGAACTCGAACTGGCTGAGCAACTGGGTGAACAGAGCCAGAGCTACAGATGTTAGAGCGTGGCAAGTATCGGGATCACTGGTGCTCAGGTTATGTGCAGGCTAGAGGATTCCTACCCTTGCCATTCGGGGACTTCTTCTCAGTCTCTGCTCTAAACCCCACAGGTGCCTTTGTGAGAGGCTATGAGCCCTTGCCTCAGGTAGTATGTGGGGGGGAGGCATTTTGGAGTCTCCTGCTCACATGATGAAGAACTGGTCAGAGCACGATGCTGTAACATCTATTCAAACTCCGCTGAGCGTAGGGCTTTGTGCAACTTGCCTGCTGCTCCTGCCTCTCCCTGTCACAGGCATTTTCTCTGGCGTTTTACTGGCGTTCCAGCACAAAACGTGCCAGGCCTGCGTGCTTTCTGACGGAGGAAGCACAGGGATAGCTCACCCGTGGTGAGCCATTACGTGCAGGTTGGTGGCCTCAACAGGGCCCTTGGTATCTCCCCATCCCTCTCGAGCATAATTCATGCCGCTGTTCCCAGGGACAGCTGACAGCTTCTGCATCTTCAATCACCAGACAGCCTCATGCTCCTCCCGGTCCTGCGGGACACCTCGCCTCTTGCGACCCGGGTGTAACTCACGGCAGACGGCCATCCCCAGCAGACACCCTCCGACCCGGCGCGCAGGAGCCCGGCGGCGCGGCAGGAGGCTGGGGAGGAGCAGCGAGCTCCGAGCTTGGCCCTCCTCTTGGAAGCCAGGGGCTCACCCCTTCCCCCTCCGCCCCCAGCAGGTGTCACCCTGCCCCGTGAAACTCCCCACGAAACTCCCGGGGCCGGCACCGCTCCCCTCCCCCGGCCTTCTCCTCCTTCCCTCCCCTCCTCCCTGCCTCTTCTGGGCGGCAGTTCAGCCGGAGCACAAAGCTGAGGGAAGAGCCGCCTCGCCCGGCGGGAAAGGAGGGCCAGAGGAGCCGGTGGCCAGCAGGGCTGGCCCGGCCGTGGCGGGGGGGGACCAGCCGCTCCAGGCCCCCGGGGTCCGCCCGCGGGCTCCTGGCCGCCTGCTCTGACACTGCCAGCGGAGAGGTTAGGTATTTATTTCTGCCCATTTTTTTCCACGAGTTTTTGAACAGTAAGGGAGAATATACCGTGCACACAATATTTAATGCTACTGTCCCTTTCAGTCACAGTTTCCCAAGATACTTAGCTAAAAGAAAAACGTGAATAACTATTCGTTCACGCTGTCACTAGGAAGAAAAGGGAAAAAAATAGACTTCCAAGAATACAGAAAGACAAGTTAAAGGAGAGTAAAATTATGCGTATACTATCAGTTTGCTTTTTCTGTTACTACGAAGACAGCTCTACCACGTGAAGCAATACCAGCCATCTCCCTACCAGCTTTTTCCTGTACAAAACACCTCTATTGAGGGACAATGCTCCGTGTGATGGTGAGATGAAGAGTTCAAAGGAAGGGAAAGAAATATTCAAAATAATCAATGGATCAGGGCCAGGTTTTGCTCTGATGGGGGTTTGCATCTGTCTGAAGGAAAAGCAGCAGCATGGATCTTGTGCTGGTGGGAGTGCACAGGGTCAGGTCCCTTTGCCTGAGGCTGACACCCGTGTTTGTCTGTCGAGCTCGTTCTTGGGCAGGTAAGAGTGCTGCTGGAGCTCCCTGTGTGACATGGTCAGAGTTGCTCCCTTCATGAGTCTGTGTTTCTTCTCCCCTCACATCTGATTTTGTATCTTTCTCTTGCCTTCCTCATTTTGTTCTTCTGTTCCTCTGACATTGTTCTTCTTTCTGACCCAGTTCACCTTCTCTCCAGCATGCAGGGCAGTCACTAGTCTGTATCCTGTCCTTGCTGCACTGCAGTTCTCTATACGCTGAAGGAGAATGTTCCGTTTAAAATATCGGTCCTTGCTGCTGGACCACCAAAATTCTCCCATTTCAAGGCAATGTGTGAACATCTGGGACAAACAGCTTTCTCACAAAAAGCAAGACGCAGTTGACCACTATGCCCTACATCTCCGGGGAGAAACGAAATACACACCTAGACCAAGAGGAGCATTCTCAAATAAGCCCCTAATATTCAATAGACAGGAGTAGCTGGAGGGAACTGAGATCTCTCCAACTTTGAGGTGTTTGAACTCAACATCCAAACGGTTATATCTTGCGTAAGTCTCTGTTTTATAAACAGCCTGTAGCGCTGAGCCGGTGTGCTGCAGCAGCTCTCGCGAGCTCTCTCTTGTGAAGCTGCACTGTTTCCTAACTTGCTCTGTGCACACTTTTAATATTATCTGGAATGATGAAACTAAATTCAGTCCTTAGAACTTTATTTAAGCTTTGCTTTAGCTGCCTGCCTCTGTCAATGTACCTCAGAGCAAGACAAATTATTATATGGTGGGGGTACACATTGTCCTACACAATGTGATGCTTTGGTATGAGTTCAGGAAGCTTAATGCCAGGAAGGGCCAGTAAATAATGTCAACTGACCTCCTATATATACAGAGCATTACATTTAATTACTGAGTGGAGTACTAAGGGTACAGAGGGATCTTAAATGAAAAAAATGAATCGGGGGCCTTCAACCTCCCTTTGTTTTTCTATGTTAATTTTACATTTCAAAACAACTCGGCTGCTTTTCAACTGCTGCCAGAAGTGCTGGTTTCCTTTGAGGAGGCAGTAAGTTCTTATTTCAGGCAGCATATCAAGAGAAACCATCATTTCTCTTCCCAGCACAGGATCAGCAAGTACTGAAAAGAGACTTCAGTGATTGTATAAGCAACTACTGAAGAAATCCAATTGGCAGAAGACTCCCAGGTCTTAATGCGCAAGGGAAAGTTTGGGGGCAGAGGGCATAGGGAGAGGGCAGGGCTAATGAGGAGAGAGGGCTGGATACTGGGATGCTTTAGGATAGAAAAGTCTCTGCTGTGCCACCCCTCCCAGAGTGGGAATAACAAAAATATTTCCCTCCTCCTTTTGAAAAAACCACCAAACAAGCCACGAAGCATTTGATACAACAAAGAGGCAACTTTTACAAAGTAAAACCAGTACCAATCACACACAGCAGGGACTCAGTTTAGCACAGTGAATTCCCTCTCTTTTCCTGTTGTCTTGCAGATTAGGAAGGCACAGGATAAAGAGATCTTGTCAGGGATATTAATGGAGCTCTCCTGCCAAGATACCAAGATACCGTACATAAGCTCTGGTCACAGCCTCTCCTTACCATGAAGCAGCCAGCTCTGGAGATGTGTTTCCAGCTGACAGACGCTATCTCAGGGAGGGTGAGGACAGAACAGAGTTAGAATGTCCTACCCATGGTGTGTGACCCCTGTGTGCCCTCGCTCGCAGCTACCCCGTTAACCCTTCTGCCTGGGATTTTATTCTGTGGAGTGATTTGTTCTGAAATAAAGACCTGAGTGATATATAAACAGCAGAATAAGCTTGCCCTCTACCAGCACTTTCCCACTCCACTGATATTCTGTTTTCTCTTGTTCCTTCTGGGTTTTGTCTTTAACAGGCCATCTCTTATTTTTAATATTTGAACATCTCTGGCAGGCGCTAGATCCATTCTTCCTCTGGCAGTTTTAGCATAAGAAGTGTTTTGTTTTGGAGGAGAGGAAAGTGGGAGAAAGAAAATGAGTAAGGTAAACATAAAGAAATTCAGAAAAAGATGTACAAAGACAGCACAGGGAAAATTTTCTCTCCTCCACATGAGAGTATTTAGCGTGCTGTGGCAATATGTAGTGCCTAGCTACTACAGTATGCTGATATGACTGCTTCCATTATTTTGAGCCTATTTATATTCTGGAAGATACTAAGGCCAACTAGTGATATGGAAGTTGATGATTATTGGCAATGGCATCTCTGACAGCTGCTTAGACTAGAGTCATACTTAAAAATCAAATGAGTGAGATCCAGCTGCAGAATTGCAAACTGTAGAAAGTCCTGCTAGACACTAAAAACTTCCTTCTGAAGCTGTACTCTCACCTAGCTGTCAGAGCCATTACCTTTCCTGTTACACTCCCTGGATGCCTAGAGCTAGAAACATGAGCTATTACAGTTGGAGTTACAGAGCCAAAGCTCTCAGGCTAGGACTACAAGGGATCAAAATTCTCAGTAACACACTGTGTTACACTGTGACTTCCTCTACATTGGGAAATTAAACATGCCTGGGGTCAAGTGGTATGCCAAAATCCATCCTATTAAATGGTCCTTGATCCAGAGTATCTTCTGAATTGTGCCTGGGAGCTGCCTGGGAAAGTGCTAGCTGGCCAATGTAACAACTGCCAGAGACTGTTCTGACAATTGAACTTATGACAATTTAGTTTATATTCAGAAACCTTCCTTGACATTGTTTAAATTACTAGAGTGGACACAGTCTGTCTGAAAAGATGTTTTCCTCACCTTTCTGACCAGTGTAATATTCCATCTTCTATCCTCTATATTTTGTGCCTTTGAGTACACTGCCAAAATACTTAATTATCCCATGATTTGATACTTACCTGGAAGAAATGAGCTATTTTAGTTAATAAACAGCCACATTAAATACAAAATTCATTAAACTGGACCCAGTCTGCTTGAAACAAATACTGTATCACAATAGCTCTAGCGATCGATAAGTCGCATGCTTTATGTATTCCTTTTCCCATAAGAGTTCCTGGAAGGTCACCCCTTTGCAAAGGCAGTTCAGCCATTCTTTGCAAACATTTGTTCACTACAGCAGGTTGACAGGCAAAAAAAGATAGGCCAGTAAAAGAGAAGACTTTCTAATGGATAGCCCTCATGAGCTAGGAAGTCAGTGGACTACAAGTGCTCACCAGCAATTAAGCTGCTCCTTGGCATATCCATGTCTCTCCTAAGATATCAGTGTTCAGAAGAAAAAGATACTTCACGATCCTACAGGATACTGAACACAAGCACTAGATGGAGCAGCGGGCAAACTTCTGGGCTCTTCCCCTGCTTMTATTCAATCCACAAAGTTACCAGATAGCCCACTTGGAATCTGAGCTGTCAAGCTGACTCCAGGTCAGTACTTTGTAAAGATGCAGGTGTGTCTTGTGTAGGACTGAAACATTAGGCTATATTATGTGACATTTTGGATTTAGTACAATTAATGCTGATGTATAACTGGTGGCCACATTCTTAGGTATATTCTTAGATGTTTGTACATACTTCTTTGTCTAACAGTTTGAACCAATATATACTCTTTTTGAAGATTTTCACTAAGGATTTGTAATTCCACAGTATCTCACTAGTCCTTAGACTGCTGAGGGCTTCAGCCAACAAAAAACAAAAGACAACCTTTTTCTTTAACTATGGATGGTGCATTGCACCTTGTCTGCCTTACAGAAATACCACAGCTTTGTCATAGCTGGCAGTCCATAAAGACTCTGGGCTTCCTTGGTGTTTGAAGATTTCCAATGTAAAGCGTCCCTGACTTTAGAAAACTCAAAATGTGTACGGAGGGGGAGAAGTTTTCTTAAGGCATCTGTTCTGGGTTCCAGGCATCTCCCCAGTTGGAGAAAAAGTTATCTTGTTGGAGGGGAAAAAGCATATTGTTAGAGAACAGCCTCATGATTCTTAAGGTAACTTGGAGGGAGAGGGGGGCGCTGATGTATATAGCTTTTAAGCATTTGGGAATGCCATTGTGAACTTCCGCTTTCTTTAAAGAACAAAAAATAGAAAAGGAGAGAGGATATTTCCACCTCTTCCCTTGACAAAAACAATCTTTGTAATGTCAAGCAACAGCTAGTGCTGAGCTTATCACTCCCTCCACTCTGCCTTSCTCTCCCATCTCAGTTCCCTGTTCTGGCTTCTGAAACTCACACCCTTTGGAGCTGATTGAATAATGGACTTTTCACTTCAGGCTCTGCATGGAATAAATGAAAAAAAATCCTGTGGGTTGGATATGGATTTATTCAATCTAGCTTCAAGACCGTACATTTTAAACCTCATCATAAAAATGAAAGAGGGTCACTTTTAAAATTAAAAGTTAAACTGGATTGTTTCAAAAATGACACTTGATCTAAGGCCTCACCCTTCCTTATTTTTTTGCTTCTGGACTGTTTATCAAAATTTACCCTAGTTTGCCAATTTCATGGCAAATGGCTGCAGTTTTCCAGAAACTGCAGATGACCCCCACAAAATTACTAAGAAAATAACAGTAGAGTATAAAACAATTACTTGAGAGCTATTTGAAGAATTATTCATGTCAGCAGGTAAGCATAAACCTTTATACAAACATCAATATCATCAGAAAGCTGATGGTACCCCCAAATTCTTCTCTTAATTTTTTCCCCACTCTCCCCTTTTCCAGCGTGCTTCCTAAATTCGTCCAATGATTTGCCCAGAATTCATCAGTCTGATTTTACGCCTACCAAATGCTCCAAAGAGGCAGGAACAGCTTACAGCTTGGTTAGAAGGACTCAAAAAAAGGTTTCATTTACCCACATAAAACTGTTAGTTAGCTGAATTCAAGCATCAGCAGGCTAATGGTTGTTGTCTAGCTGCAAAAACAATTTATTTTACATTTTAAGACCCAATGTAGCATCATGCTACATCTCTCGATAGCCCCATTAGCATCTCTCGAGAGACACATCAGTGACTTTGGCTGCAAGGAAGAACCATTCCCAGCCCTCACAACAGTAATTATTGCTTCATTCACCTTGTTCCCCTTCTTGCTCTGACACCTTCAGTCACTGGTAACAAGAACTGATGCTCAGGCAGCATATAGTGGTCAAATAGCTCATTCTCACCTCCTCCAGCACAGGTACCATAGGCAGTCACTGAGGAGGACAGACTACTGGACACAGGAGATTGCCTTCTTTATCTGTGCCTGAAGCTGGCCCTGATTCAAGGTGTGATGGCAGTACATGTTAACATGTGACAGCAGACATATTTTCAAAGTGCATGCAAGATGTCTGTATTAAAACCTGGGCCAGGGAAAGTTTGAAAATAAGCAAAGGAATGCTAACATCACACCTTAAATCCTACTCCAGAGAAATGCAAAAAGGCACTATTAACCTGAGCCAAAAGCACTTGGTGTTGGAAGGAAATCCCATGCAAGAGTGGCTACATTCACAGAAAAAGAGCTCAAGCTATGCAAATCTGAATGACAATGTTGATCAAGAACGAGAACATCACTGTCACATAATGGGGAAAAGTACTTTGCAGATGGCAATATCYGCTGGCAGTATTGTTGAGAATAATTACTCTGAGGTTCAATTTAGTAATGGTTATCGCTGAGACCACTCTAAAGAAGAGAGGGGTATAGGATGTCAGCAGAGAAAAGTTTTGTTACTTTATTAATAATGATTTGTATAATACCTTACTAATAATAATTTGTACTTGGGCAGAGGCTTTCATTAAAAGGTCATGCTACAGAGAGACCTAACTGATTCTATGGAGAGAACTACACTAATTTTGAGGACATGCACAATAAATATTATACCACTTTCMCGTGCTTTTCCATTGGCTATACAGGAGACAAATCCTATTTCCATGATACACACTCTCTGCAAAATTGCAGACCCAAATGTAAACAGGACTATGCTAAAACAATGACTACACACACCATACTCTGCGTTTGCTTAACATACACATATTATTGTAGTGTGCTCCTATTGCATATGACAATTGCTCTGAATTATGATAAGGTACTTTAAGTAAAGATTTTATATATGGAGAGCAAGGTTAACATTTCTTGAACTTGAAAGCCATGCACTTATTTAGCAGTTGTGTTATTTCACTTAATGGAATAATGAAGAGTAGAAGCAAAACCAGACTACCTGCACTTTTTGGCATCCTATGTAGAGTTGTCATCAAAGTGATGCTGTGGCAAGGAGAATAGCTCAAGCGCATCACCAAGCTCTGAAACAAGCTATGCCATTATGTGAAAGTTCCCATGAAGCCCCAATGACTGTTAAATTATTGAATGTGAATTGCTTGAAAATGCAGTATTTCCAATAATGCCTTTGCAAAAGACTGAAATTTTGTTCACTACTAGATGTCTCAAGCAATAATAAAACCAAAGCACGAAATCCCCGTGCAACAGCAGATTAAAGAGAGCCATGATAATATAAAGTATTACTGAAAAATAAAATTAAGGGTAATCTTGTATTAAAAGTTTGGATTCAGTGCATCCAGAAAGAAGAAGAAAATCCTAAAATAAGAACCTATGGATTCATCTTCTGGTAGCATGAAATGTAACTCATTTCCCCAAGTTTTCACTATGGCCCTCTGCTCAGTGGAGTCAAAATGATTTGGCTCATTGCTATGAGTTCTGTTCTGTCATTGTCAGGAGACAACGCTCCTTTTCTGCCAAAGGGCTGGGATGTGTGCAAAGCAGGAGGATTTGAGCTTTGCCCCTTCCCTTCCCTTCCCTTCCCTTCCCTTCCCTTCCCTTCCCTYCCCTYCCCTTCCCTYCCCTCCCCTCCCCTCCCCTCCCCTCCCCTTCTCCTTCCCTTCCCTTCCCTCTCCTTTTCTTTTATTAACTGTGCTTTGCTTTGGGACAGCAAAACAGCTGTTCTATTACTGTGATCCTGCCAGAAGGCTGTGATGCTGGAGAACTCAGACTGAAGGTCTGTCAATTTATACCTAGCAATATGTATACTCTGCATTTCGTATTAGCCGGTTTAATATGATTATGGGACTTTGTTTTCTCACTGGTAGAGTGTATCTTTTATTTAAGAAGAGGTGCATAGGTATTGCTGTTCTGCCTAGATGCCTCTTGGGAACGTTCTTTAACATCTAAAGCCATTTTCTGGCAACAAATTTGTTCTCTAACAACAACAGGCTGGGGGTTGTGATAGATCCCATTTAGTCTTTTGAGAAACAACTAAATTCTGTAAGTTCACTTGTCTTCTTTTACCATCTAAGGAATATTGGCAGGCTGCAACCATTTTCCTCTGTTAGCCCTTGAAATGATTCTTCATGCTTTTGTCACATAATTAAAATTAGATTATTGCAACTCCCTGCTGGCTGGCCTTAGAGCTTTGTAAACACTCCAGCTGGCCCATAGGTTCATAGTGAAAGGGATGCTCTAAGCATATTCTTTCTTTGTCCTCTCTTCTCTCATCTGTGTTGAAATCACTGCACTTGCTAACTGCCAGCAGAATGTATTTGGTTATTGCTTTCTAAGGGCAGTGAACATAATGTTAGAGACATTATGTGCCAAAGTCTCTCTCAAGCTTTGCTTGAAAGAGTCTGGAAGCAAGAGCTTTCAATCTATTTTCTCTTTGTTGGTGAAAAGGTTGGTCTCTTTTTGCTGCAAAGGAGAAGGGAAAGAAGGGGGAGGAAATGGAGGAGCACAGGCTCTCCTAATACAGCATTCAAATGGAAAATGCATACAGCTACGTGATTCCAAAACCAGGGACTGACTTTCATTGACCAGTATGTAAATGCCATGGACATTATGCAGTTGCTTCTTCTCCCTAAGACAAAATGACTCCCTTCCACTCCAAAAGATGAAAGCCGTTTTGAAATAACAGCATCTCCCACTACAGCTAGGCTTTCTGAGTTCAGTAGGCTGCTTTCCTGGCTGACTTCTTTTTATGTCACATTTGCTTATGGACCATTACTCCCACATTCACATCCAGCCAGTTCCGTCTTATAAATCTTGTATGCAACATTGCAACTGTGTAAGATTTGCTTGATGAGCTTGTAGGGATTATTGTATTAAAGTTCTCAAGGGCCTCAATGACTAATTGTTAATTAGAGAGAACAATGCAGGAATAATGGCGCTTTAAAAGTAAGTAATACTAATGGCATAGTTTGAGTTTGGATGTGATTGCTTATCTTACTGTCACATGTACAGATCATCCCTTAATGTCGTCTGGTTTCATGGGCCTATAATCTCTCAGCTAGTCAGTAGGCACTTATTTTGCTGAAGGAGAATTATAATGGTGAAGAAGCACAAACAGGCAGTAAAGCTGGCTGTATTGAATTCTCTGTAACTACCAGAGCCTCATCACCTTCACTGAGCCAAGAGTACATTTATTAGGGTCGAGTTTTGACGTAGTCTTGGCCAGCCAGTGTTATGAAACAGTGACTATGGATGCAGAACCACAGTAGTAATACTGTAGAACAGGAATGTTCCCTTATTTGTGCTTCACCTTATCACTCATATTAATGATTCATGTTCCAGCATAGTCACCTCTCCGCCCAGTTACTTTTTCTGTGCTTTTTGCTATCTCGTCCTTTGGGCACCACTATTTAGTCATACACTACTGTTACTAGCCAGGGGCTTGATTTTAAATCCCTTGACAGATTTCCAGAATGGCAACTCCCCCATCCAGCTGAAAGTAGGAGCACTGCAGGTCTTTGGCAGCTCTGCAAATCAAGACTGCAGCTCCTAGAAGAAGTCTGAAAACACAGTTGATTCTTACACTCAACTTCCTGCCACAGTGCAGTTTGTGACTGCTGGCAGCCACAACATAACATAAGCTCCGTTTCTTTTTTTCCCTGTCCCATCGGGACTTTTGCTAACATAAATACGTTACCACGTTTGAGCAAGTGCACAACGCCATGGCTAATGCAGAGAACATCATCTCCTATGACAGAGGTGGTATTTGCTGTGCTCTGCTGCCTTCCCAGTGCAAACATCTCTGCTGGGGACCTCACCACTGCGGTGCTGGCATGCCACTGCCTTTGAACAGGGACGGTGCCAGCCTCCCAGACAGCCGTAAGTATGCAAAGCCAAGACACCATGTATCAGGGCCTGTGCATGTGTCAAGGACAGGTTTCCCAGCCTGAAATGTCAAAGCAACTGTTTTTCCCTCAGGAGGTGCATTTGTCTCTATGGTGAAGAAAATGTATTATCACAAGTGTTGCTTTTGAGCTCAGAGCTGGATAAAGACCAAACAGACACTGAATCCAGCAAAATTTCAGCATCCCCCCTCTTCAGAAACATTCACATCCTCTGACAATTTTTTTCTTCCAAGAACCAGTCTGCTTCCAAAAGGAGTGAGCTGAATACTGACCAACACAGTCCTGGCTTCCAGACTTCACATGACAACTGCTTGGAAAGCAACACTTAAAGTTTGTTCTACTGAGGACTACCCTCAAACCTAGTGCCTTGTTAGCCATCTTCAAATGTTTTCTGGTCATGACCCCATTGCAAACTGGGACTCCACTTCTGGTGAGCYCTTGACCCCAAATATTGGCACAGATATATGGCCTCTAACTTGGCTCTCTACTTTGCTCCTAACGTTACAGACCCCACACAGTGACACAACCCTAGTTTCAGACCTACGGATGTAGAGTACTTCAGCTTGCTTCAGCCAGCTGCTGGGGGCTTGCAGAGGGCTGTGCAGTGATGCTGCTGCTGCCAACTCCCAAAGGCATGAAGGGGGCCAACTGATTTCAGCATGCTGGCAAGCCAGCTAGGAGCCCTGCTCCTGACCACACACCAGCTTCGTTCTGGGTCTCAGCTGTTGACTCTGATTGAGTTAGTTACTGCTGTGAGCCAAAGGAGCTAGGACCCACAGGGTATTTAACACTTAAAACATCTTGCGATGCTGCAGAAATGCAGGCTTGTGGAATAAAACAGACGGTTAAGCAGAAGGAGATGGATACTTTATCACTTGACTAAAATGGGCAAGAGGAAAATCTCCAGTTGTCTCTCACAAGTAACTTCATGTTATTTCTCCTGTGTTGCTGTGATCATGTTTTCCTCTTCCAAAGTAACAGGAGGGAGGGTGGTATGGGGTTTTTGTTTCTTTTTTTTTTTTTTTTTAAATTAGAACATCTGGGCAGTGACCCAATCAAAGCCTCATCTCCCTAATAGAAGTCTGTCTGACCATAACTTGCATATTCCAATTTTCATTCACTGGCAAAGACTGTCTATTGTCCAAGTATTTTTACTCTRTCACAATCAAAACACAAATTCTAGCTTAACTTAAAATAGACATGTCAGAAACACTTGACATGACCTGCATGCCTGTCAACAAGTGATAATCAAATTTCCTTGCCATACTAAAGTTGGGCAGGAGACATTTCTTTTTAAAAAAAAAMCAAACAACCTATCTGGTTTCCATATCATATTGAATTTCTGAGACACAATGGGAGTTTTTCTTTTATGCAAAGGAGTTAAAAAGGAGTATGAGCAGTTAAAGGGATGTCTGCCGAAGCTGGGACGAGGGTAGGAAGCATGCTTCTCTTTGAAACAGCCTACATGCAGTGTTACTGAAACTTAAAGAGCAGAGAGGAGGATTATTTCTCTGCTTTTTCTCTTTATTTATTATGTAAATGCAGTTTCCCTTGTGTAAATATTTAGCTTCTCCCTTTCTCTCTGAAAATCAAACAGCAGCAGGGGTAGAAAAGCAGGGAATGCAATTGTAAAATTGGCATTACAGTGGATTTGTGCAATTATGAAAGCAGAAACAAATTGTAGTGCATTTGTTATGAAGGTAAACCCCAAACTCACACTGTCGCTTACAAAATTACTGGAAAAGAAATAACACAGTGCCAAAAGGAAACTTCAGACAGAGAAGTTTCTTTTAAAAGAATACAGTGATAGCATAGCAATGTTCTGCAGAAGGAGAGAAGATAAAGGTGTAAGGAAAGCGAAGTTATTCCAGCCACTTTCTGCATAGGCTTCCTCTGGAAGTGTTTGCCAGAAACAAAGAGCATGTCCCAGCAATATAAACAAATAGGCCTATGCAGTACACAGTTAAAATTATCAATGTCTCACTAACTTGTGATCCAGACTAAGCGGGGCATTAAAAACCCCAAAAGAGCACAGCATCTTCCATTCCTGAAGAGACCGAAAGGGTACACTGACATAACAGTTTCCAACAGCTGTCATAACAGCCTGCACAGGGTCACACTGGAGCTGATGGACAACAGCCTCTTGCACACAGAGCGCTGGAGCCATGCTTCGTGGGGCTGTGTGTTGCCAGGTTCAGCTCTGGTTACCGTGTACAGTATATCACAGCTTAATCCTTCTGGGATCGTCTGGGTCCTCCTCTGAGGGGTTCTCCTGCATGTCCTTTTCTGGCTTTGCCAAGGCAGAGGAATGCCTGTCTGCCTCCTTCATTTGATTTTGCCTGTTTCAGCATCTGACACAAAATGGCCCTCCTCACCCAGAGGTGTGATGAGATGCGTAGAAGAGGACTTTTCCTTTCCCCGCTAATTGCATTGTTTTGGGGTGTAAAAGTTCCAAATCTCTGATAAATCCCRCACTGAGAACAAAAGCATCTGGTTGTCATGACATCACTGCTCTATGACATGAACTTACTGCGTCAAAAACTGAGACACTTCTTATTTATTTGAACACTATCCCACTAAGCTCAATGCAGCCCTACTGAGAGAAAACTAGTGAGGACKGCAGAACAGAAAAGCTCTCAATTATCAAATAATTATCCCAGAAAGGCTCCAGCTGTGGGGGAGACTGTTGCCCCTGTTCCCATGAGACAGGAGAGAGAACGGGACAGAGACAGCTTTGGCACCCCTCCTTGCCTAGCCTTCACCCCAGCTCTAGGYGGACTGCTGTTCCTCTCTGAAAAGCCCCTCCACGGAAGAGGACCATTGCAACCCACCCCAGAATACTTCAGCAGGGTAAAACAGAGGGCAGGTTGCCCACAAACATGCATGGTAAAGTAAAGAAAGTAGATACCAGGCCTCCAGAGCTGATGGATATTTCAACATAAACGCTGCAGGAAGAGACCTTGCTCCCGTCCAGCAGCACAGCTTCAAGAGGGACGTTCTGCACCACAAACTTCCCTGACCAGGTGTTGCCTCGGTGAAAAGAAATAAGGGGCCCCATGGCATAGATTTTGCCATGGGACGTTTGCAGATACAATCTCAGGATGTCTTGACTGTTTCCTGTGGATTCACAGTGCAGGTGAAAGAGTGAATTCTGAAGTTCAGTTCACTCGTCCTCTCTCTTTGTATGCAGTCTGAGGGACCTGGAGTCTGGGTCTCTGTAAGTCTAAGAGAACGGCAAAGACCATGTAATTTCTGGGTGGAGAAAGTGAGAACCGCACCTCAGGGAAGCTGAGGTGCATTAAAAAAACCCAACTTTTTTAGTAGAGATGCCACCTGGATTCTGACTCTTAGACAAAAACAGATTTGCAATGCAAAAGCCAGATTTTAGAAAAGACTGAGTGCAGAAGGCTAGGAAAGCTGTCAAATGTCTGATACAAACTATGGTCTGAAAATATGTGAAAGGAGTATGGATAAAGATGATGCTAGAGGTGTTAACCAGTTTTCTGATTATTTGTCTTTGCAGATGGCAATTTGTGTCATTGTAATTTTTAAGTCACTTCTGGACTTTTCCCTTTCTGTTCCTCCAGTTTCAGCTGTCCCGTGCTATCCTGATGCTGGACAACACGCTAATGCCCCCTGATGTGCCAAATGTGGAGAGAACCATTTGCATATGCCATGCTTTACTGGAGGGGATAAAACCTCTGAAAAGCAGCAGGAATAGTAAATCTTTTAACCTTTTCCTCTTGCCTCTCTCTCTCCCAAACTGACTGGGTGATTGCATTTACAAGGCAGAATTAACACCTGGGACAGCACAGAGTCAATAGATGTGGAACTCGTATTCTAAGCAAATGATGCAGAGTAGCTGCAAGACTTTTGACACTTGACTATGATGAAGCTTTCAGGAGAATTTCCTACTGAAGGGACCTGAACTACTGGAGATTACACATACTGCATACTCAATTTGCACACTTCCAGAAAAATTCCCTTTTAGGCAGTTGTAAAATGCATGTGTTTCAACCATTTCCCTAGTGGCAGTATAAACAAAAATAAGGAGAAAAGGGCTGTAGAGAACGACTCACAGAGGCTGGGGATTAGTGAAAGGAAGGTGAAACCATGAAAGGTGTATATGCCCATATTTTCTGCTCACAGCAAGCAACTGGCCACTCCTAGTATGACTAATGGTGTAACTACTTAAGGACTTATTTTCACTGGAGTTTATGAAAGTTAGATCAAAACAAACCACACAGTTTAAAATAGAAACGCTCACTATCTGCTGTCAACTGCAGCAGACTATTTCAGCACACGTATGAGTTTAAGCACACACACAATTCTGTTGAATGAAATGTAACGCTTAAAACTGTGTGCTCACATTAACTGCTTTGCTGAAGCGGGGTCTCCATCTGTCCGTACAGAGCTGCACATCCAAAGTCTTTGCAACTTTACTTTGCAGCCATTAGTTTTGGCCCCACTGGAAGCTATTTAAAAATATCTGAATTAATTAAATCAGATCTGTTCAGCAGAAAAAGGAATCAACTAAATATGGTCACTATAGCAACAAATATTTCCTGGATGTAGTTTTGCTTCTAATCAGCAATGGCCTCCCCATGTTCCTAACAATGGCAAAAGTTGTTGGGCTTTTCTTGTTTGTTTGTATTGAATGTCTTCCTACAGGGTAAGACGATAAATGTAACGTCCAAGTATTTTAGACAAAGGTCCCTTTTCAGTAGTATTTTACATTAGTTTAAAAATTATTAYGAACTTGAAACGGGGATCCATTGTTTTCCCTTCTTCTTACCRCCCTCCTGCCTCCCTGGTACAGCGAGAACCTCTGCTGCACTGAGAAATTCCATGGGCTCCAACTCTGAATTCAGATATTAAAGTGACCCCTTCACCACTAACATCAGCTGAAAGCAAGGCTAGAAAAATGATGGCACAAAACAACCTGTTGTTTTCAACAGACAGTCTTGGCTGACCCCTGTGTCCACACTAAGCAAAAATAGAAAATAAAAGGTGCTGACACTTTGCCAGACCCCATCTGCAAAATACGCTCCTGGCCATGTCAATCACAAAAATGAGGCCCTACATGCAGTACATGGTGGAAATGTCCAAGTCATGTCCGTGCATAGTCTCTGAACTGGCCAAACATGGCCACAACCTCCTTGGAGTTTTGCAAATGCCATACTTTGTGAATTGAGTCTTTGGTGGGTTGTAGTTATCTCAGAGGGTTTTGTGAGCTTGTCTGCACTTTGGTGGAGCTCAAAGATACCAAGGGGTTGTCTGAGCTTTCTTTCTTCTTTCTTTTTCTTTTTTTTTCTTGAGTAGGTAAACCAACATTTTAAAAATGGCTTCAAACACCAATCTTGCCCATTGCCAAATGAGAGGGCATTTCCAGGACAGGTCTGTGCTTCCCCTCTGTTTTTACTTCCCTGGTTTTTTTAAACAGTGGCCTCAAAGGTATGTGGTCACAGTGTCTATCTGTCCAGGTATTTCTTTCCTTTCCCTTAATGACTAGCAAATCCATTGGCAGTGTCAACCAAATGCAGCAAAGGAGGTCAGTTCGCAGAGACAGTTAAGTTTGTACAAGTTTCATGAAAACAGTTCTCTGGCAGAGAAAAGAGATCCTTTCCATGCCCTGGCTGTTAGAAAAGTTAGTTCACTGTCTTGTTAGCTGTGCAAGAATCCACRTTAGTGCTGGGGCAAGAGGTGAAAAAGTACACACGCTTATGATTGCCCCAGTCATGGGAGAAGCTTCAGTGGGAGCTGACACCTTTTGCAGACGCTGATATCAATCAGGGCTCTGTATGAAATCAGCCTTCGTAACTCCCAGCGTGCCTAACCTTGCCAGTCTTACATGAACAATTAAATAGTTAATATTGATCTTTAAGTGCCTCTTCACAGTTACCTGTGTCTATTCAGATGTGTGGTTTTAGACTGAGATCACACTCCAATGCAGATTTATTTATTTATTATAATTATCATGTGATATTTTGGAGAATAGAAGAGAAATCTGTTTATGCAGGAGAGGCATTAGGTTTGTAAAGCTCAAGCCACACCCTCCACACAACCAAAACTGCAGTGGAGCCCTACAGCTCCTTGCTGGAGCAAAGGAAATGCATGCTAGCCTCTGATTTGCAAACTTTGGGGTTTTTTTTTGCATCGATGCAAGAAATTCACGCTACCAAAAAAGCTATCGTTGAAATAAGGTATTTAGAAAATCAGTAACAAAATGCTGGAGCTGACATGACTACTCTCTCTCTAATCTTTAGCTTTCAAGCCCCTCCTGACACAAGTCACCTTCTGGGGACAGCAGAGAGAGCAAAGGAAACTAATGACCTCTCACCCACATCGGCACCCACAGCAGCAGGACCAGCGCATTAGCCCAGGCTGCTCTGGGAGCTTACAGCTGGACTTTGGGCATTATCTTGTCTTATTTATTAATACAGTTTTTAAAAAGCAAATATTTCTAGTAAAATTAAATGCTACCAGGCTTGTTCTATATTAAAGAATAAGCTCACTTCCCCCCATGAGTAAGTWGTTCATAAAAATCTGAAGTCATTTTGTGGTTGGATTGAGAGGGCACCCCCACCCCCAGTGTGGCTGTTTGTTAATGGGGTGACAACTGCAGTGTAGGGTTATCTGACATTTGTTTTTTAATACACATGCTGTTTAAAAAATAATAATGAAAATGTAAATAAATGCACAGGAATCTTGGGGATAGAAGAAGATCTACGAAGAAACCACTTAATGAAAAACACATATATTGCTTCGTATTGTGTCACTGACCATATATATATATGTTAATTCTTCTA
This sequence comes from Phoebastria nigripes, assembly GCA_035582835.1. Taxonomy (NCBI): domain Eukaryota; kingdom Metazoa; phylum Chordata; class Aves; order Procellariiformes; family Diomedeidae; genus Phoebastria; species Phoebastria nigripes. Next base: position 1,256,386 of record JAYKAV010003010.1, on the reverse strand, counting down.
AGACTCATTTGCCTAACAGCATGGAAACTGCCAGCATTTTAAGAACTGCTATCAGATAACTTGAAATGACATTAGACAGACCATACAAACAGCAAACAGGCTCTAGTGACTGTATTCTTGAATCCGATCCTACGAGGTGCAGCGTAGTTTTGCTACGCATAGACTTTAAGATGGCTCGACATGACCTGAGTCCCTAAACTTCTGTGGTAAGAGACGTTACGGAGCATATTGCAAAGATGGAGCTCTGAGAAATTTCACATGACGAGGACTGATCTGACATTTTAATTTATACCCTTGTCAGTACAGGGGGTTGTTTTTCCCTGCTTCTATCTTCTCATACTTGGCTATCAATTCTCAATTAGCCAGATGAGAAAACTGTTGTGTAATACCTGGATTTCACTTTTAGGACTGTTTTCCTGACACTTCCAGGGTCACGGCAGTACAGAGAAACCCCAAGCCAGAACTCTCTGTGCTACATGCTAATGCAAAACAGTCACAGAGACAGGCGGTATGGATCTGAACCGCAGAGATACTCTGAAATCTTGAGAACACTTATGCATGTACTGAACTCATTATAAGGAATGTCATTATTTTCAAGGGGCCTTCTCACATGTTTGAGAAGATGCCTATTAGGCAGGATGACAGCACAGACAAAACTACTAAAACTTACACAGGACACTTTTACAGAACAGGGAAGAGAACAGAACAAACCCCCCAGAACAAACTCTGTACTTCCACCACGCAACCATGCATCCTTTCACAAAGATTTACTCCCCTTAAATAAGATTATGAAAGCATTTTCCCATCCCCCTGCATATAATACCAACTTTAAACAATTCCTCTTACTCGCTAGTATTTCACATGAACTTCTAATCTGGTTGCACTTAGCTTCTCTGGTTTTTTCAAGCTAACTGTCCCCCACCCCCATTTTAATAAAACCTGATTAACACGCTTGAGAGTCAAACATGAACAAATATCTCCCATTCCCTCCAAAGTATGGCATTCATGAAGATATCATGAATAAGTAAACATTCTCTAGTCTTCTGTTTCTTTTGTCTAGCTTATTGGTGTTGAGAAACCTTCTTCTTCATTTATTTATGTTGGTATTTTATTTCCTTATTGAGTTTCAAAGATGAACAGAGAAAAATAAATACCAAGGAAATAGCTGATAGGCTGAAATGCCCAAGGTTTTTCCCAGGAAGGTTAAAAAAATTATGCTTTAATACCAAGTTTTTGTTGTCTCGTTATTTCATTTAATACACCTGCTTTCAATATGGAATGCATGACAGTCTGTGTATGACAGTAGCTAGCAACCCAGTATAGCAAAATCCTGTTTATCAATGTGCAGGAATCCCAATTTCTTCTCGTAATTCTGTTTAATGATATTGCATTCTAGGCCCCTAAATTACTATTGTGCTTTGAAGTGAGGCAATCCTGCCCAGTCCAGGCTTATTCAAATGGCAAGAATATGTACAGATCAGACAGCAAGTCGGTTTTGCACAGACCTCACCAAGGTCCCAGACACACTCCTGCAGCAGATCCAGTATTTCTTACCTTTTTCCAAATTCCGTAGAGAGACAGTGCACTGCAACATACTTGCAGTTCCCAGTGGGAAGGCAATGTGCAAGATCAGGTCAGCAAGTGGACTGATTCTTGCTTACCTGACCTTGCTAAACCCCTTAACAGATCTTGGTAAAATGATCAAATGTCAGAAAAATTATTGCTCAGACTCTAATTTTGGTAATGAATTGGTAAACCTCAGTGAAAATTAACAGACCTTGACAAATGCTAATTGAGTAGGCAGGATGCTTATCTTAGGACTGAAGAGACAGTCTAAATCTTATGTCTTAGAAAATCCAAGCACTATACCTGAGTCTTATATGCAATTAAGATGAAATTTTAATTGTTTCATGTTGACAGGGTCTGTTTTTCAAAGCCATGAGAATTCTTCGATAGAATTAAATCCGATTTGATCCTTGTCCATGGCTAAGCAAAAGGCAACGTGATATCTTTTCTGCAGCACTGTTAACATGCTCACAGCTGTAGTGTCTTAGCAAAGGTCCTTTCCAGAGGTGAAAATGGAGGCATTAGAGCATGACACGTTTTCTGTGTTCTACTTCATAACCTCACACCTTAGATGAACTGTGAAACTTAAGACTAAGGGACAAACATCACAAACCAGCCAAACAGTACTATTTTTATTCTCATGACAAAGTCAGAAGGGGTTTTTTTACTTCTTTTTAAAGGCAAAAGTCATGTCTTTCCCAACCAAGGACAATAAAGGCTATAAGAATGCTTAAAAACCTCACATTACCTTACTGGGTTGCAGCAATGAGTGTGTAGATGCTACATTGATGAAACTCCCACTGCTCAAGTGGTAACATGCTCAAATTTCCACTTGCACTGCAAAACAAACAAAAAAACCCCCACAACCTGCTGCATTGTTTTGAAGCTGTAGCCCTCAGCGCTAGGATCTTACAGGTTAAACAGAATTTTTGACAGAATTTGACTTTTAAATTTGTAGGGTAAATATAGAAAGCAATGGTGATTCAGTGCAGGCAGAGCTCCTCCCTTGGGAGTCACTTCTGTTCAGGTATCGCAGGAAGATGGGAGAAGTGCTGTATACCTGCAGGTGTCACCTTACCAAGAGAACGTACTACAGAGATTCTGACCTTTTGGAGGGGCGCGAAGGAAGCCTCCATGATCTTTCTCAGCTGGAAGTTTGTTTCATTTTAGTGTTCAAGCCAAATTCTAACCTAGCTCATTCTACCTACCAAAAAAAGAAAAAAATCCCAGCCAGAAAAAATCTCTCTGAACCAGAAAAGATAATCTGCTCTGACAGTCCTTGAAGAAGAGGAATGCTGTGTCACTGTGGAGAGCTAGCTGTACCACAGCAGCAGGTGGTGAGACTCAGTGCAGGCTAGTAAATCTCTCCAAGACCCTTCTGGAATGAAGGCACCAAACTACCATCACGTGTTGCTACTTTTTTTAACAAATCATGTCTAATCCAAGAAGTGGAACCACCTAAAAGCTATTGTTGTCTTGGAGCTATTTTTAGTTGAAGAAACCAACACTGCAAAGTTAACTGGATATTAAGAAGCTCAGACTAAAAATACTTGACAGCAACATATGATATCTTTGGATTAGAAAACATGGTTGAACTAGTAAACAAGCTACATACTCCTACAACACAACTCACCAGCACATTATGGGTGAGACTGGCAATATACTGTCTATCCTGAGAGAGGACAGCATGTAAATGGGATGACCTCTGGCTAAAGTCCATCTTCCTTCCTAAATGCTCTCTTCCAGCACTGGCAAAGGAAGTCTCAAACTCTAGTCTGAGCATCCGAGTCACAACATGAAGGATTTCTCCATGGCCCTATCAAAAGACGCTGGGTAAGAAAGACAGAGCACAAAATTTAATCCATCCTCTCTTCCTCTACGTGCCTTCATGCCCCAGATACTTTCAAGGGAAAGGAGAGGACAGTTCTGTGGAGCAGTTCTCCCTCTCTTTCTCTGCTCACGCTGGGATTAGCAGACATGTCCCTGGGTGAGGACTGAGGAACACTGAAATCTCCCTTTTTCTCTTAATGAAAAGTAGGCAAGGGAACATTTTGGACTCTGTTTTAATTGCCTCAGCAGTTAGATGAAAGCCAAGTGGCTTGCAAACTTAGTTTCCCCAGTACAAGCAATGCAAGAAGAACTAAGTCCTTTAAAAAAAAAAAAAAGTGTTGGGTTGAACTTGGCAAATGAGAATGTGGTATCTCCTGGCCATAAATTAGAGCCTTTCAGCTGACAGGAAAGTGCAAGTGACTCCTCTGGAGGACTGAGAGTGCACGAGGCCACAGAGAAGGCAATTCCTGAATCCAGAGCTGCAGCACTAGGATATTCATGTGACAGGTAATTAGTTGCTCACTAAGGACTTTCCCCAGTAGCATTCCTCCAACATGGCTTAAGAACTGGAGAGGCTGAARTGTGTTTGAATGAGTTCTTCTCTGCATTTCTATCCACATTTTCTACTAACCTACTTCTACTAACAGATGTGCACTGTTCTATGAGGCTAATGTCTAGCATACAGCTTGTCGACTGTCAGTTTAATCCCTTGTAATAACTGACTAGGGTTTAGTGGCTCTGTCTTTCACCAGCATCCCCCCATATTTCTGGGGTTTTTTTTCCTGCTTATATTGACTGAAGGCCAGGTGTAACCTGATGTAATTTGGTTTAGTTTCTTTGCTTTTGGCAGCGCTCCACCAATTTAGACTGGCTGAGAATTTTTTCTCAGCCATATTCTTTGTACCAGGACTTCTTGTTTTGCATACAAAATACAAGCAAGCAATGAGTTATGTGGTTGTATCAGTCCAGGCTATGTGTATATGGCTCAGCAGGCAGCTCTGAGCACTGGTTTTCCCATCAGGTATCACAATGGGGGTGGGTGTACAACATTTTAAAGATGCACAGGAGTGTGCTTAGCATAGAGTCATCCAGCTATTATGCCACACAAATCAACATAAATGGGATTTTGCAGATTTGTTAGATGTCTGTCTCTTAGTTGCCTGTGACCAGGACAGGTAAGTATGAGAGTCTGGTGTTTCACACTCCAATTTCTAAGCTTCAGCTAGTCTGCAAATCCACATTTATTCCTTCCCCTGCACAACTGCCTTGCTTGTTGTCAACATTAAGAATCATTGTTCTCCTGCCTCTCAGCATGTCACATGGCAGGTGTGGGAGCTTTGTGATTTTGCAGGTTCAGCCTCTGGTGTCAGCGCTCCCTCCGTTACAGCATCATAGGACAACTTCAGTTCATGCCAGGCACTAGCCTCATTCTACCTTCTGACCTGTTCTAGCACTGGGAAGCACTATTCAGTATAGCACTCATGATTTGGTATTCATAAACCCTTTCCCTTGTTTTTTTTTTTTCTACCACTCCTTTCCATGTGTTCCCCTACCAACATCATGTGCTCATTGTAACCTTTATGAATGTATTCAACCTTCTGGGTACACTTACCATTCACCCTGCTTCACCTGACATGCCTATTACTTTCCTATATGTAGGCAATATGTCTTGCATCCACAGTTTCACAAGCTTTGAATTTTGTTTGCTGAATCACTGAAGTTCTGTGTCACCTCCTCCACTGCCCTTTAAAGAGAAAAATATTCCTGTCAGAAACAACCCTTGGTGGTCTACATTTGGTGATTTAACTGGGAATAAGGAGGTTACAATAGTCGAAGATCATGCGGATTAGCGCTCAGATACTATAGCAAAAGGGACTTTGGAAAACAGTAAGATTAATAGGTTTCAGGAAAAAAAATCCTATGATGAAATCTGTTATAATGGGGACACACTATCAGAAGAGAGGTGGTGGAAGCTTCCCCAGTTAGGAAATTTTTAGCAGAAATTGACAATTCAAGAACTAATCGTAGATAAAGATTGTATGTCAGGAGGAAGAGTGAGAAGATGATGAGGTTTCTAAGTTTCTCATGCTGTGATCTGTTAAGAACATGAGCATACTACCTACTACAGTACTTTATGCTTCCCCTGAAAAAGTCAAACTATTGCCCATGTAACATATACTGAGCAGAGCAGAGGTTAGACATTCTGCTCCTCTCTGTAATGGGATGTGGTTGGTGGAAGTGCACAGATTAGCAGACAAAGCCGTGCCTAATGTTATTAGCCGAATGTTTTCACGGAGCTATGGCATTATGGAACTTCAGCAGAAATGTAAGTCTCACTGACCAAACTGATGGTCTTACTAGGTTAACAGAAAACCAATTACTTTTATTTTCAGCCCTACCTAAAAATCATGGAGTTTTAGGCCCTAGGCATTCTCATAATAGTGTTAGCAAATAAAATGTGTGTATATGTATATGTATATGTAAATATATAGAGAAATGCCGACTGCGTTTAATTGATGGTGTACTGAATGTTCTGAAGACCACTATTATTTACTGAAATAAAGCACTAGCAAGAATGACCGGTGTGCGACATAATCAGGGGTCTTTGTTGTTTTTAGAAACCTAATGAATGAACACATAACATCCACTGGTTTCTGACATGACAGGCATATGGTGCTCATAAATAAATAAAAAGCATGATATTACAGTTACGCTGATACCAGTGAGTGGTAACATTTGGTAAGCTGGCAAGTTGTCTGTTCTATCTTACCTTGACAGCAAAACCACAAAATCTCTGAGTAAAAACAATTAATTGTAACTGATAGCTTTTGGGGCTTCCTCCTGTTAAGTCATGTTACTAGGTTCCAAAAGAAACATTGGACCACTTTTTACCATATAGCTTCAGATATATGTTTTAAAACCATTAAAATTACATGGAAGGTAATTGTCAGCTACAACAGCCTTCAGCAACAATATCTACATACCTGGGGGAGACTCACAGCAATATGAAAGAGTGCAGCAGGACCTAGGTGCCTACATTCTACTTTGATTCAAAACTGAGATCCTGAAATTGCCAAAATAGCCGCCTATGAGACCGATACTTCTCTCAGGTTTTACAGTGGTCTACTGTTTGTGGTACTTATCAGAACATGGGTGAGCCAGGTTCAATTTCCAAATCTCTTTATGGGTGTAGGAACACAAGTTTCACATCTCTCCCAGGAATGCCCTACCTATACACCCCTCTTTCCGCATGTTCTCACTGCTTGCCTGACCTGTCACGCTTTCACCAGTGGCATCACTACTGCAAAATTTGCAGGATATAGGAATAAATTTCTTTCTTCCACACTTGCATTCCAAAGCCACAACCAGATCCCTAGCAGTAAGTCATCCTGCTGACCCATCCCAAAACACAAAATACATATTATCTCAAGCAATTGGGATAATGAGACGTTGGCGAAGTTGCCCACCGACCTCCCTGCAGCACAATAGATGCTGTACAGTCCATGCCTTTAAATCTTCAAACCCATTAGTCTGACAGCAAACTTACTCATACATCCAACATAGCCAGGTAAACACCATCCAACCAACAGCTAACTCTAGTCTCATCCTCATCTCAGAATTCATCCAGCTTCATCAGTTTCCTGTGGTACCTACAGGTTCCATAGATGAACCGCGCTCTTCAAGCTTCGCTGTACTGAACCGTAGCCCTAGCACAAAGACATGAGCCCTAATCAGGCCAGAATATATCCAAAATTGGTGTCATCTAAAAGAACCACCCTCCTGGGGTGTTTGTGGTCACCTCCTTTGGGTTAAGACTAGGCTAAAATTTGGATTTAACATACGGTTTAGGAGAGAAGTATACAATATATTCCTGAACACTAAAGTGTTCAAATGGTCTTTAATTCATTTCCATATGATAGAGGTCACCTCTCTTTGTATAAACCTAGAGTTAAAGTGATGATTAAGAGTGAGAAACAGTTGGAAAATATTTTTATTTCTGAGGGCTGCTGAAGTAATATATAGACTGGTGCTGGTAGCACCAAATCAGCCCCAATTTGGTCATAAGATAGTAAAGATCATCCATCCAAGAGTTGGAGGCCTGTGTTTGTTTTTCACAGGGTATGCYATGCAAAAATAAAGGCTTGTGCTGACAATGGACTGAATGGACTAGAGTTAGTTGCGGAATGGCAAGGTATCACCTCTCTAGGTTAGGATTTCTGAGGAATCCTAAGGCTGGAAAATTGTACCCTAGATTCTGTCAGGACCACCAAAGTAGGAAGAGGTCTGATGATGGCAGGAATGAAAGGTAAAACTGAGTTTTGAGGGGTTACCCCTCGATAGTAGGGGTTCTTCTTGTGATAGTGTTAGTGTTAGTGATACAGTTGGGTTAGAGGAAAGAATGGGCTGGAGAACTGTATTTATTCCTGAATTTTATTGGGATTGCCATCTTAAATTGAGGATGCTAATGCAGTAGTAGAATGGTTGTAGCATAGCTTACAGGATATATTTTTATCTGTTAATGGCCAAGGGTCACTTCCAGTTTTAGAAAAGAGGCTGTGTTAGCCTGCCAGAGTAGGATGAAAACTGTACTGTACATGCTTTGGATCATAGCAGTAACAATTCTTGTGTTAAGGCTACAGTTAGTGTTTGAATTAGGGACAGGGCTAAGGTCTGAGAGAGAACTGGATGGAGAATCGTGTGACCATCTTAATCCTCTAGGGAATATCAAACAAGGAGGACAGTGCTAGTGAGATTGCACAGGATACTCACAGGACAGCAGCGTCACCTCTTTTAACTTTAAACTATGGTTAGGTTGAAGATTGGGATTAGGGTGTGAGAGAAATGAGATTACAGAATTGTGGTTCCAGGACCACTGGGTTTTGCAATGGCTGTGGTACCGACAACAGTTAGGGTTCAGTTTAAGGCTAGGAAAAGAAGGGCAAGGACTGCTGATATTATGTGTGAATCCTGTAGGCGCCACTGAAATAGGATGAGGTTTGGCACACAGGAAAATCTAATGGGCAACAATTTGGGCTGAAGTTATATTTTCAGTTCTTGTAGGGTCTGTAGGCCTGTAGCATGAAGGTAGTGGTGTAGTGCAAGTTAGGTCTATTGCTGTGGGGGCTACCTTTCTTAGTTTAAGGCTACGTTTGGTTGGAATCAGGTTTGTGCTGTGGGAGAGAAGGACCAGAAGAGGCTTGTTCATTACAGGAACCTGTAAAGGCTGCAAAAATAGTAAGCAGATTAGGGACATCTGAGGGAAATAAGCTGTGGGGTTTTTTATTAAGAAATGCATCCTGGACCTCAAGTTAATGATGGCATTGTGGTTCGTTTGGATTTGTGACAGAAGGACTCAGACTAGAGCAAGGGCTGCCTGATGAACCCTATCTAAATGCAAGAAGTTTGTCTTTTGTTGGGACATAGATGTGGAAAGATAGGTTTTGTTTCTGGATCCTGGAAGACCTGCTGTTGCTGTTAGACCAAAAGGCTAGGTCTAGGGTTTGGGTCTGTCAAAGTCATCAACCTTCCACTTGGCCTGAAAGAGGTGAACTCCTAAATAGACCTGCAATTAGTTCTGGGATAGCCAAGTGTTGCTTTTCTGGCCTTAATACAGGAGTTTGTGTAATGACTGCAAAACTAGGCTAATTCACCGTTTCTGCAGATGCCGCAAGACACGCAGGAGTGCTGGGCACAGCATGGGGAAGGAAATGTGATGGGATGGGCTATGTTTGGTTTTAGGTGAAGTTCATCTTTCAGGTCCACAAGGGGTTGAGAAGTTAAATGCACTCCTAAGCAGTTTGTGTGCTGCAGTGCTCTACTGAGTGCTGACACCTTTAGTTGGGCTAGCATTTAAGTTCAGGTCACTGGGCCAGAGTTTAAGGTTACGATTAGCCCTTGGAACAGAAGCGGCTGGAGTGTCAGGTTTAACACAATGTTCCAGACCAACATGAGAGCCATGCTGGGAGAAATTTTGGGGCAGACTTAGCTGGCCTAACTGGATTCAGGCCAAGGTTAAGAGCTTGTCATAGCTTGAGCTGAAAAGCAACATTTACATCTGGATCCTGCTAGGGTTGCTAGGCTTCAACCTGAGTTAGTCCTAACATTAAACCAAATGATTTAATCTGGAGAGTCTGAAGGATCAGGTAGGGTTTAGTGACAGCATGGCCTAGTATTGTAGAGGCCATTAGAACTAGGACAAGGACTGCTGAAAAAATCAAATGGGGCCAAGGTTAGATACGGGGCAAGCAGGGCCTAAGTTTAGGGCTAAGTGTTGTCATTATGGTTAATGTTTGGTACCGGAGGGGCTGAAGAGCTTTGTGAAAGTCCCTCCTGCAACTGATGCATTGCTCTTTTTTCTAAGGGAGAAAGGGACTTCACAGGAAAAAGTCTAACAGACAGAGGAAGTAGGAGAAAGAGGAAAAAGAGACACCAGTACTTATCAAGACTTTGGGACCACAAGGGAATGGTTTAGAAGTCTATATACATGTGCACATCTGTTTTCCCCAATCTTTAACCTTCCTCCCATTCTTCCTGTCTCCCTGTGAGTCTCCCTTCCCCCCAACTCCCACAGTCCTCTGCCTCTCCATGTCATGCAGGCGTTTCTTCCTTCCCAGTCCCAGCACAGGGCAGAGGCAGCAAGAGAAGAGAAAAACAAGGGAAGCAGCTTTACCTTTTTTTTTCATCCTGTGTCCAAACCAATAACAAGAACCACAACCACCATCACCACCACCACCACAATAAAAATGGAAGTGCTGCGGCACCGTAGCTTTCCTAGCCTGGGGAGAGAGGTAAGTGAGGGTGGCAGGGGTTTCACCACAAGCCTTTGGGGAGGGATCTAAACATTTGAGGACCGCCAGCTCCCAGTGAGCCGGCTCTGCCCGCGGGCTCTGTGGCTGGCCGAGCAGCAGGGACCCCTCAAGACCCTGCCTCCCCGCACCTCCTATTTGCACAACCCGGGGCAAACCCGCCTCGGAGGGCACCGAGCCTCCCCGCGGGGCACTCCTGAAGCAGCCCCTTTGCCTGACGGCTCCAAGGGCCGGCTCCCGCCGCSCGGGGGGGCATCCAGCTGTTGCCAACAGCTGTGTGTCAGCCCCGGCTGGGCCGCGGCCGAGCGCGGGGTCCGCCCCGCCGCCGTCCCCGCCCCTGCGAGGAGGAGGAGGAGGAGGAACCGAGAGTGCCCGACCCGGTGGCTTTTAGGGGGGGAGGCCACTCAGTTGTTAGCGCCCAGGCCCTGCACTCCTCTTGCAGCGGCTGCTTCTGCTCGTTTCCAGCGCTACGGCCGCCAGGCTGGCTGCTGCCCGGCCTCCCCTCCTCCTTTTGCCGGTACCTACCTCAAAACCTCCGGAGGCTGCGGGGCTCCGCTCTTGAAGGAGGAGGAAGCTGGGTTTGCAAAGGCAAAAGGGAATTGCATTGTAACTGGGTGGCGGGGGGAAAACGGGGGGGCAGAGAGGAGAAAAAAATTTGAAAAAGAAAAAAAGAGCGGGGCTGACTCTGGAAGCGGGTCTCGCCGCCCAGGACCCGCACGCCCCGGCGGCCACGCGTGGGTGCAGAGCGCGGCGCGGCGCGCAGGGCCGGGCGGAAGATGCACACGACGCAGAAGGACACCACTTACACCAAGATCTTCGTCGGGGGCTTGCCCTACCACACCACCGACTCCAGCCTGCGCAAGTACTTCGAGGTCTTCGGGGACATCGAGGAGGCGGTGGTCATCACCGACCGGCAGACGGGCAAGTCCCGGGGATACGGCTTTGTAAGTGCCGGGGCGCGGGGCCGGGCCGGGGGAGCGGCGGGGGGCCGGGGAAGGCGCCCGGGGAGGGGGCAGGTGGACGGCTGCAGGGGCGTCGCGGAGAAACTYCTCCGGTAAGGAGCCGGGCGGCCCCGGGCTCGGGGGACGGGAGGGGGCGTCGGGCAGTTTGACTCTTTGCTTTTTCTCCTTTTTTTTTCTCTCTCCCTGCTGGTGAGTTTGGAGGGGCGGGGGGGATTACTGAAAAAGGAGGTTGAGGGGGGAATTGCCTAATTTCTCGCAGCGCCGCCAGCGCGCCTGTTGCTCCCTGATACGGCCGCGCCGGGGGTTATCTGCCGGCGGCGGAGCCCGGTCCGCGCCCTCCGCCCTGCGCCGGCCGCGGCTCCCGGAGCCCCGCTCCCCGCTGCCGGCGCGGCCGCCGGGGCGCTGCGTTCCGCTCGGCGGGCGGGCGGGGGCCCCTCGCCGCCCCCGCTGTCCCCCAGCGCCGCCCGGAGAGCAGCTGGGTCGCTGCCGTGGCCGAGAGGCTTCTCCTTCGCCGCGGAAAGGGGATCTAACGCGCAACATCGCCTGTTAAGGTCACCATGGCTGACAGAGCTGCTGCCGAAAGGGCTTGTAAGGACCCCAACCCCATCATCGATGGCAGGAAAGCCAACGTGAACCTGGCGTACCTGGGTGCCAAGCCGCGGATAATGCAGCCAGGTGAGGAAGCGGCCCCGAACGGCTTTTCTCTCTGCACCTCAGGTTTCTGAAGAGAGTAAAACTTTAAAAAAGATAGTGCTGTCTGGCACTTTCCTGAAGGACACTCGGTGTTCGGGTGTGCTTTGGTTTTGATTTTTAAATGCAGCGTGTAGTAACTTTCTGGCTATTTTGTAGATGTGCCTTATTTAAAAACCAAAAGCAATCAGAGAGAAAAAATCTGCAGTTCCCCAGGAAGACTGCCACAGCTCAGACACTTCATTGGTTATTCCTACTGCTGGGAATGTGGTGGCGCTGACCATTTACAGTATCGTTGCAGGGAAAGATTGGCCTAGGAATTAATCGCTTCCAATGTGTGCGGTCTTATTAATACAAACAATATCTTAATGCAAACTCCTCAAACAGATGGGAGCTATTACACAGACTTTAAAATGAAACGGCTCTTCCTAAGACCACATCTGAGCCAATCTGACGTCCTAGCCACTTCCCAAGCTGCTGCTTTGCAGCAAGGGAGACAGGGGTGCGGAGTGCTTGTGCGTTTGTGCTCTAAAGGAGGCTGCTCTGAGTTCCCGTGTGCTTAGCCTGAGGAACACTTGTGTGAGTAATTAAGTGCCCACCAAGGAAAGAAGGGGTTTGTGCTTGGGCGCTTGAAGAACAGAAATGAAGTTAGGATTTGACCTCATAAGTAGAGATGGCTCTAATTTAAGTCTGTAGAAAGTACACAAATACACTGATGAATAGAAAGTACCATATAATCCTTCAGAGGCTAACGTTAGGGACCACAATGGAGCACAAAATAAAATGTGAATAAAAACCTTGTGCTTGTTTAGAAAAAGTCGTTCTTCTAAACATCTCTAGGAAAGTGTGTGCTTTACTGTTTTAAGTTCTGTACGCACGTATGTGTGTGTGTGTATATATGGATTGATATATTTTGCTTTCTAATTTGTGGTTCTGCAGCCTTTCAGACATCGTCACTGGAGGTTGTTAGTGAAGGCTGTTACGCTGCGTTTGTGTGCGTGTGTATATATAGCATAAATAAGTGGCCAAAAGAACACCCATACAGAGAATGTGGTATGTTTTTGTTGGTAGGTTTTGCCTTTGGTGTCCAGCAGCTTCATCCAGCTCTCATACAGAGGCCTTTTGGGTAAGTCTGTTCAATGGGACCTCAAATAGGGGAGGAAAAATCTTTTTTTTAAAAAAGGAAAGAAAAAGTATGATCCTTGAAGGCCTCTTGCAGTAGCAGCCTTATAAACTCACCAGCAATGCTGAAGTTCTCAGACTTATAAATGTATACCCATAAATGCGCTCACCTTGTCGGTCATGTTCTAAATGCCGCAGCTGAGTCAAGTTGTGTGGGATGTGTCCCTTCCACCTAAGCAGTCCAGTCCCGTATGACCCTATGGTAAAACAAGGAGGTATGACTTGATGCAAGATTGCTGTGCCCCATTTCTCTTTTTTCAGCTTGACTCAATGTTATTTATCTCTTTCTAATCTGACAGGGATCGTTTACAGTTAAGATAACTGATCAGAAGGATATGATGATAAGAGGTGGAATAGTTCTGTTTGGAATTAAACTCTGTAACCAGTAGACTCAAACACAAACAAGCTAAAATGGTGATTAACGATGCATGTATGTTTTTTTCATATAGTCAATAGACCTCCGTGTGCTTTTTTTTTATTTATTTATTACAGTAATGAAGTGGTGTTGATAGCTAAACTGTGTGCTTTTATTTAATTGAAAGAGCTGTAGTGAAAGTTTTTTGGGGGGGTCTTTTTAATTTTGTTTTTGTTGTTGAGGAGTGACTTTGCCATGGGGAGCAAAGGGCCTTTTATTTTTTTTCCTTGCTTTCAAGCTGTAGCCTGTGACTTTTTTAACCATATTTTGTAGTGAGTGCTAAATTGTGTGACTTCTTGATTTTTAAGTAAATCAACRTATTGCTTGCATGTTCGTAATTTTTTGGGGGGGTTTGTTCTTGGGAGGGGTGTGGAGCTCCTTATTAACAATGTGCGTCCATTTGGGCTTTCTAATTTGAGATACTTTTTTCTTCAATCTGTCTTTAATATGTAGCGCATTTCTCCTTTACTTGAGTATACTATTCCTAAGTAGATCTAACTCTTGCTTCTTATAGGCATATAATTAGGAGGTGAAGTCTGCTTTAAACTTTCCATACAGTGTCACTTCACTAATGCACACTGACTGAGAAACTCATTGCAAAATAATGCATTTTGCCAATTAATGAGTAAGCTAACAATAAAGTAGGGAAAATGCGTCACAAATGTATTTTGTTTATTTGACTAGAAGAGCTTTAGAATATTGTACCTAGCTGTTATTAAGCAACGATAGCTTCTTGGTAGTTCGATTTGTAAAAACAGTAGGAAACAGTTCCTGTCCTCAAAACTGTAGGAAAAAGTTTTCCTAGAAACTTTACATACTTTTAAAAGAGAATGTTGATTCTTCTGAGACCCGTGGGGAGGTTGTGGAAAACGTTTTGTCTCTTTKTTTTTCTTCTTACGATTATCCTCTACTGTATTTTGTTTGACTTCTTTGAAGTGTGAGGAAACGACAGTGTATATGCAGTGATCAGTTTATGATGCCTGCGCTAAGGTAGGCAGGAAGCAGAGTGCGTTGTCTCCAGAGCTGTTAAAGCACTTGCTGCAAAGAGGAACCAGTGGACTGCCCGGGGATCAGCTGTGGAGAGACTGAGTATTTGCTGAGCACAACAGAAAAGGAGAACCTGTGGCAATCCCTTGCTTAAAGGACTGTGCAAATGTAGGGCTCTTTCTTGCTTTCCTTAGCCAGAGCCAACAATGGATCACATAAATCATGTTTAGGTCAGGGAAATTCTTCCAGCAGGCTGAATAAGGTTTTATTTCTAATGCAATATACATAAATCTGAAGAAAAGGAATGTTGGTCACAGGGTCATGTATATATGAAATTGGTCATTTTTAATCCTTGGCTTTTGCCTTCCTTTTACTACGTGCACACAAAGATTACTAATCCTGCTTCCTCCTCAAAATTTCCAACGACTTGTACCTTTTCTAAAGAATGTAGTTCAGATTAAGAAGAGCATTCATTAGGATGAATGAACATCTTCATTCACTATATTCCTTGACAGTAAGAGGGGTTGTTTCAGTGCTTACTTGAATCTACTTTTATTGAAGAATTCAGTCTCAGAGGATGTTACATGGATTGCACTGAAATACATGGTCACCTTAAAGCCTTTCTTCCTCCTGTGCAGTTGCATTTTTTAAAAGTACACTTTACTAATATGCTATGTAAAATGGGTCATAGTGGTGATTCACTACCAATACTCTGCTAATCCATACACAAAAGCTCCAAATCTTTTGTGGTTTTTTTTTTCCTACCAGAGTGCAAATTAGTGAGGTGCTGCCATATTCTGGTATGGTCAGCAGTGTTTTGAGATGGTTCCCCACCTATCAAACAAGAAACTGGAAAGAATTGGATTATGTTACATTACTTTTACTGAGAAGATGCAGAAGTACAATATTCTGAATTAAGTACAACATTATTGTGGTGGAGGGAGCCAGAAACTAGATTAGCTTCAATGCATGAAGCATTTAAAATGCTGGGAATTTTTCTTTATTCAGTGCTGCACAGATCAATTCATCCACCAAATAACATTTCTCCCTGCTCTTTAMATTCAGCATCTATCTTACTGTTAGTGTGTTTCGTAGAAAGCTGTTTGATCACCGGACTGGTTATCTATACAGCTCTGTTTTCAGGATTGTTTATTAAAATACTATCTCTGAATTCAATAGGAATTTATGGAGGGGGAAGATGACTTTGCCTCCTAAGATAGCTTTTCTCATTTTGCTTATGTAATTTTTACTTCAATATTGGTGGGAAAATACAGGGTTATACAGAGGTATTGGTGTAGGATATGACTTGTTCTGTTAGAGATTTTTTTTTCCCTTTATTTTCTGTCTAAAACTTGTACCTCGATCAAAATGAGGACATTCCCACTGTTTTTAGTAAGACCAGAGTTAAATCCGAAGTTACTAAGTTCATTATCAAATGGTTAGCTGATACTACCTGCTTGGTATTATCTTCCAAGAGTTAGGCAATTCTGCCTTTCTTAGGAGAGAAGGAAAAGCCCTCTCGAGTTTATGATGAAAAGACCTGTATAATACTAGACTACGGATAATCTGGAAAGAGGGAATGAAGCCAGCACAGTCAGAAGTTAACCTGCAGAATGCTAAATGTCCTCTTAATGGTATCAGGCAGAAATTGAAAAGGAAGCATATTAAGGGTCTTGTATGTCTTGATGTTTACATAACCTATTTCTGCTATAAGGAGAGCTGTGCATTGGTGGAAATCTACTCTTTAATTATGCTTACAAAACCAGATGATGCCATGCAAGGCAAAAGCAAAACATTTCATTCACAGTTAAATATCTACTTTCACAAGAATTTAATATTGAGAGTCAATGATGCGCTTCTGCTGCTGAATTTCTGTATGCCACAGCGCTCTGCATTAGTCTAGAAAGTCCTTTCTTTCCTTTGAAACAATTGGCTTTCACTTTATTATTGCTTATAGGATTATTTTTGAGGTCTTAGTTAAACACAAATCTTCTGTTATAACAACAATGAAGGTCTTAAGGCACATGGCAGGAGTATATGTCATTCAATTTTGAATATCCCAAAGCTATAGTTACTGCTAAAGTTAAATGTGGCTTCCCTTTTCCTTTATTGCAAAAGCATGAAACAGTAAATATACATCCCAAAATAAAAACTACTGTCAGGAAAGAAAGCTTAAACCACGTATAATTCTCATCTTACTCTCAAAAGTAAAGCAGCAGCTTTTATTTAAAATTAAGGATACTAAGGATATCCAGCGTAACTGGGAATTGCTTTTTCAGCTTTTGACCTGGCAGAGCATTAAAAGCAGTTGGGTTCTGAATGGCTGAGATCTACATGTGCTGGCCTCTGCAGTAGGTAGACATTTACTTTGGCCATATAAAGCCATTTTACTCGACTCAAAACAGTTGTAGCATGACAGATGATCAAAAATAGCCCCACTGCAGCTTATGCTGTCAATCATCATGTGTGAAATGGCATGGTGGTGAGGAGCCTGCACAGGGTTTATGTTTATTGTAGGATAAGATGTGGCAAACAGATAATGTTTCATAACTTCACCACCTGTTAGTTTCTTGGCTTAAATAAAACAAGTCACAAGAGTTTAAGTGGGAGCACATGTATCTTTCTGTCTTGTTCAAGGATATGGCCGTGTCCTAATGTCTTCAGAAAATCTTAGAAACATCAGTTCAAGTCAACACAAGCAGCTAGATAAGCTTGCTTAYTGTCTCTTCTGTTAGAATTACTCTCTTTCATAAATGCTGTATGCAAAGATTCCTTTGATGTGGTGTTAAATGGACTCTTAATGATGCAGAAGAGGCTCTCAGTGACTTCAAATTTGGTTTTATACCTCTTTCCTTAATACTTAAAAAACATGGTGTTATATTTATTAGGATTGTACTTGATTGGTGACCAATAGAAAATGCTTGTTTATGCTCATCCATTTTCTGTGGAGAGCTCAGGTAATGATGTATATTTGAACGCACAGAGCCAGCTTAAGTATGCTTCAAATGCACTTCTGGCTAATCACTTCATAAATTAGGTGAGTGTTAAAAACCCAACTTACGGTTTTGTTTTATGTTTTCTTTCCTTTCCCAATCCCTATTTGTCACTTTTTTTTTTTTTTCATTTCTCCCTTCACACAGTAGGAAATGAATTCCATTGACATGTTGGGTTTTTATGATTGTGGTGTTCATGTCTTAAACACGGCAACTGAACATTTCTCTCTGCTAATATTCCTATTCAATCAACTGAGCTCTTTTTTTCTCAAAAAGAAAACCAGGCTTTTCTAAAGCCTGACTATCACTTATCTTAAACTATGTTTTGCTATTAATCTAGTTGACAGTGTCCCTTCAGATTGAAATGTTTCCTTGTTGACCACTTAAGTAAATCTTGACGTTATTTCAAAAATGAAATAAACAAAAAAACCCCTTTCCATTAAATCTTGAATTTGGAGAAAAGAGGACAGCTTTTACCGTTGCAATTTGCATCTGTGCTTACAGAGCGCTAAAAGGTTGGTGCAGTCTTTAGAGTTGTCTGTAAAGGTAAAAGTTCAGTATGAAATAGTAGTAAATCTGCACAAGCAGTTTTTCATGGATTTATAAAGATTCACTGACTGGAAAGGAGTTGCATATATGAATGACTTCTCTGTGGAAATCCAGATGCAAGACAGGGTTATGAATGTAAAATGAGAATTACATTGAGTATATTATTTTTTAAAATCATATTATATGATAAAATACAACCATGAGATGAACTTGCATGTACACTTATGTGCTAAGACAACGATACGACCAATTTTCAAAACTGAAGGGCTAAGTAAACAAGCCAAGGAAGCAAGTTTTGTGACTTGGAGACGATGGGAAAGTGTGTGTACTGATCTGTTCAGAATGGTTATTTCTTAAGCTGTAAATTTGTTTTTTTTGCTTTTGTTAAGCACCAGATCTATTTAGACTTAATCCTATGCCCACCTCCCAAAAAACTCTATGCTGTATGTCTTGCATAGAAATAAACAAGCTGGCACAAAACAGGACATCAGTGGCCTGATAATCAAACAGGTTTGACCCTTATGTCCTTACGAACTTTTATAAAAGTGTGATGCACATGTACTTAGGAGTCACTGTTATGGATTTTAATAGCATCTATGTAGCTTCCCCTCAATGGCCTCTTGTGACGGAGTGAGCTGCACTATCGTTCGTTTGGAAAGTGTGATTCTTGCTGTGTTTACCACACTTGTGAACTTTATTTAAACTTCTTTGTCGCCTGTGTTGTTTTTTTTCTTATTTTTAATAAGGGTGACTGAGGTTGCAGAGAAATTAATGTGTGCTGAGTCTGCATAGCAACTTAAGTAGGGTTGCCACAATACACTCTTCCCCCCTCCTCCCAGAGAAGACTTTACATAAAGTCAGGGTTCGACCGTTTTGTTGCCTTATTGGCTATTGTCAAACTTATTATAGTGATGCTGTCAAACTGCTCAGTTACTAATAATAAAAGTATTGCAGGAAATAATTTTACTAAGCATCGAGTAGTTAAGTGAGAAGCAGGGTAATAAAGATGACTTACAGGTGATTTGAAAAACAAATACTGCAATTTTCCAGATGGAATAATCAAGCTTACTCCTTTAGAGTTGTCTTAAAACTGACATCAGTAATCCTGGTCCTTCTAAAAATTTTAATAGCATTAAACAGAATATCCTCAAGCAACATTAAACACTCCTATTTGACTCGGCTATAATGCTGTGCTTTGGAGCGATGCATCTCTTCGGGCCAGTGAACTGATAATTGGTCCATCGAGTCTAGTTATTGTGGCAACCCTATGCACATAACAACAACTAAATTGAGTTTGTTTTAGTTCGGAGTATGGATATGATGCTTAGGCGCTGACTTGCGTACCAACTCAAACTCCCTCTCCCATCTTTCAACAGGATACCTGCTCACTATGTCTATCCACAGGCTTTTGTGCAGCCCGGAGTGGTAATTCCCCACGTTCAGCCCGCAGCAGCTGCTGCTTCCACTACGCCCTACATCGATTACACCGGAGCTGCGTATGCCCAGTACTCGGCTGCCGCTGCCGCCTACGAGCAGTACCCATACGCTGCCTCGCCGGCTGCCGCTGCCGGGTACGTGGCGGCGGGGGGCTACGGCTACGCAGTGCAGCAGCCCATCACCGCAGCAGCACCTGGGACGGCCGCTGCGGCCGCTGCTGCTTTTGGCCAGTACCAGCCCCAACAGCTGCAGACAGACCGTATGCAATAGCAGATGGACTCCTGAAGGAAGCTCTTTCTTCCTCTTCCTCTTTTCAGCCTTCCAGTATAAGTAGTTAATCAGAGACAATTGATATTAACTAAGGAGCTTAAAGGAAAGCGATGCTATTGCGAAACTAAAGATTTTTATTCCACTGTCTTCATACAGTATGCATCCAAATCATGTTGTTAGAGGGGAGGGGTAGTGCGGCATGTCTAGTTTCAAGTATCAAGCCAGAAGAAAATGGGAAAAAAAATACTGTACTGTCATGAAAGAGTGGCAGGAGTAGCAATGAGACTTCATATTTTCAAACAAACAAACAAACAAGAACCAAAAAAAGCAAAGGTGTACTTTTACAGTATCAGGGAAGCAAAACTGCCTTTTATAAGTAAGAAAATGGTATTTGAAAAGTTTGAACCAGGGAAAAAACTGAGTCAGCAATATGTAATCTTTATCCATTTTAAGAGGAAACAAGCTTAAAGCACTGATTGTCCTTTCTAGCTTTCAGAAGTTGTCTTCGTGAGATAGTACCTTCTCACTGTCTCACTAACGGGCATCGAACAACCCAAGGAAGATGGCCGGCTAGTAAGATGGCGGACAGGCACCAAAGTTATTTTCTTCTCTGTCCTCTGGATGAGTGGAACTATGGAGCAAGTGATGTGGAAGTAAGGGGTGCAACAGCTGTAGAGACAATCAATAACACAGACAGTTCTGGACAGAACACATCACTCGTGCTCATGTGATGAGCTTGTCACATCCTAATCCCTCGCCCCATCCTGTTTCACTTTTGGGAAACTTTAACTGCTGGTGTCAGCTATTCTGATTCTAAAATAGGATCAGCCCTTTACTACAACAGCCTTCTATTTATTGCATCTATTCGTAACTTGTGAATAAAGGCAGGAAGAAGCTTAATGAATTAAAACCTTTAAGAACTGTTTTAAGGGAATTTTCTTTTCTGAAACCATTTGTACAATTTTAATATCTATTTCAGGATTATATTTAAAATATTTATTAGCAAACATACAGTACACAAGGCGACTTTTGTTACCAAGACTGCTGTTCTTGAAGGGTTAATGGTATGTGATTTATACTGTGCCTTAATTGTTATGCTATTTAAAAAGAAATATTTATTTTGAAAGTTTTACTATGCTGCACTCTAAAGAAAGCAACTTTAGATGTGACACTGTAAAATTATGTATTCATCTCATGGCATAAATTATTTAGTAGGCTTAGATGTAGCATATTAAATATTAACCTAATTAACTAAGGATGTTGACTTGGATTTATTTAAATTCAGTATGTGCACTGTATGAGGGTACTCTTAAATTAACACTTTTTTAGGTTTTTACATAAAATATTGCTAGTTCATTCTTTTTCCCTCTACTAGTTTTTCATGTAGACCTCTCAAATACATTAGTGCCGTTTTCTCACTCATCTGTATGTAGACTTTTTTTCCCTTTGCTAGAAAATGCTGCTTTACATCGTCCTGTGAAACTACAATACTTGCAATTTTTATTCTTGACTGAAATGGAATTTGATATTTTACACTGTATTGGATTTTTTTATACTTGAACAATTTCATACAAGGGAAGACAGGATAGCATTTTTATGGACTTTATCCAATGTCACTGGATTTATTTTAAGTATTCTGAATACTAGCCAGTGTTATAACGTAGACATGACTCTCCTGTGCATATTATTTATTCAGTATGTATATTGCTTTACAACATTCAGATCTCTTAATCTATTCACTCGTATTAAAACAATAAAAAAATGTTGTCGCATCCCGTCCAGTGATGTTTTTGCTCAAATTGTCTTGGATCTTGTTTAGTTAAAACTAGGGAGGCAACCTTCTATGTAATTTTCCTGGTCTGTGGGGTGAATAGCAGCATATGCACTGACTTTAAATCCATCAACTGGTATGAACTGTATTACATGGAGGAAATTCTACAGAGAAGATGGAGAAGATCCATCCTGACAGTTACCAGAAAATAATTCAGAGTGGAAGGGACTTTGGGAGGTCCCAGGTTGCTTAGGGCTTTGTCCAGTCAGGTCTTAAAATCCTCCATGTGGAGACTGCACAACCCCTCTGGGTAATCTATTCCACTACCTAATTATCCCCATAGCGTCAAATTTTTTTTCCTACTATCTAGCCAGAGCCTCCCCTGTTCGTTTATAACCTTTGTCTCTCATTCTTTGGCAGAGCGCCCAGCCCTATCTTCTCAGTAACCTCCTCCTAGGAACTGGAAAGTTGCTGTTCTCTTCTGTAGGCTGAACAAACCTCAGTGCCTCAGCCTCTCCTCACAAGTCTCATGCTTCAACCCTCAGCCATCCTGTTGGCCCTCCAGTGGAGTCATACAAGTTTATCAACAGCTTTCATGTACTGGGAGAGTCAAGACTGGACTCACTATGCCAGCTGTGGTCTAATGAGTACCGAGTAAAAGGAAATAATTGCCTTGATCTGCCATCTGTGCTCCTGTTGATACAGTCTGATGCACTTTCACTGCTGCCAGAGTTTGCCACTGACAAACTCAGGGGCAAACTCAGCCTACCCCAAGCCTCCAATGTCTTTCTCAGCAGAGCTGCTACCAAGCCACTCATGCCCTGGCCTCTGCAGGGGGTTAGTCCATCTGAGATAAAGGCCTCTCTATTTGTCCTCACTGAATTTCATGAGGTTCCTGTTGTCCTAGTCCTCTAGCAAGTGTAAATCCCTCTGAATGGCAGGCCTGATCTCAAGCATATCAACTATATGGATTGTTGAGTCACCGTCCCTGGAGGTATTTAAAAGATGTGTAGACGTGGCACTTAGGGACATGGTTTAGTGGTGGACTCGGCAGTGTTAGGTTTACAGTTGGACTCGATGATCTTTAGGGTCTTTTCCAACCTAAATGTTTCTATGATTCTATAACTACACCCTCCATCTAGTATCAGCAGTCCTCAGACCTGATAGTACTGCATCCTGTCTCTTCCTCCAGGTCATTGATAAAGATATCAGACAGGACAGACCCCTGAGGAACTCCACTGTAACCAGCCTCCAGACAGAGCATGAGCCCTTTTGACCAATGATCCACTCAGTTTTTTGCCTATCTAGACTGGACCATCTGAAATTGGATACAAGGATTCTATGGGAGACTACACGGAAAGCCTTGCTAAACTCAAGGTAGACAACATCCTCTGGTTTCCCCTCATCCACAGATGAAGTCATCTCATCACAGGAGGCAATTAGGTTGGTCGGGCATGATTCACCCTTGTAAATCCACGCTGGCTATTCCCAATCACCACCACCTCCTTCACGTGCCCAGAAATTACTTCCAAGATTGCTCACTCTATGATTGTTCTGTAGTTCCCTAGATTGTCCTTCTTGCCCTTTCTGAAGATGGGTGCACCCTCTGCCTTTCTCCAGTCATGGAAGACCTCCCCAATTTCCATGACCTTTCAAAGATGATAGTGAGCAGCCTCACAATGACAACAGCCAACTCTCTTAGTACCCCTGGGTGCAGCCCATCTGGTCCCATGGACTTATGTGGATTGAGATTCTTCAAGAGGTCCCTGAATCAATCCCCTTCCACAACTGGCAGTTTCTTTTGTTCTTGAACCCTTCCTATAAGTACAAACTGTTGTTACTAAAAACCTAAAGGCCAGGGCACCTTTTTGCATGTAGTACTTGAACTGGGAAGCACTGAAGTAGCTGCTCAGATCCAGTTGATAATAGATTTGTAATCTTTAGGAATACTCAACATTTCAGTATCGGTCTAAGCTACTAATGACCGAAAGCAGTTGCTACCTGATGCCTGAAAGAAGCCTGTGTGAAATGCATGACAGTCTTGGCCAAGTCTTTGGGGAATGGGGGCAATGTTCATATAATCTTCATATTGAAATTCATTACTGCAGCTGTCACTCTTAGTGACTTCAGCAGAAGCACAGGCTTGACTGCAGAATTTGAGCTGTTCTTTCATCCACAGAAGTGGTCTTTTTCATCTGCAAAAGAGGGCAGAAGTGAAATTGAAGTGATAGAAAAGACTTTTCCTGGTCTTGGGGTCAGACTTAATTTCACCATGGAGGATTATGAGACTCAGTTGTCCAGAACTGGTACACTCATTAACATCCTGGGCTGATGCTGTCATTTTCTGTTCGTAACGAGTGCTTATAGCCTGGCTGCTGAGAAGTGTTGCCTAACTGCCTTTTGCAATCTGACCTTAAGATCTGCAACCTTGCAGAGCACAATGTAGTGTTCTTTCTTCTAAGCAGCATGTAAACACCCAGCAGGGAGGTGAGTAGGAAACAGTTAATAAATGCCATTTTCTACTCTCTTCTCCCATTTCCCTGCCCCAGAGAGTGTCTGCCTACAGGACATGGTATCAAGTAGAAATTAAAAACAGAAGTCCCTCTGAGTGGAAGACAGAGGATACAGATGGCTCAGGAAACTGTGTGGCACAGTAACCTGTTATTTGATATAGGATGAAGAAAGCATCTTTGCCCTACATATATACACACCTGTCAATGTCCTGGGACCTTCCCCTGCCTCCATCTGGAGGTGACAGACACCCCAGGGTGGAGCATGAAGGGAAATGCTTGCTGCCCTGGAGGGGGACTGTGTTGTGGTAAGCCACAACAGGAACAGAATAAAAGTTTATGATTCAGTTTATAAAGGTCAATTGCATGCTGGCTCTGTAACTTGACAGATTAAATAACCTCAGCAAAAATGTAAATGTGCAMGTTCCACTAGCAAACCTAGCTTTGGGCATATAACATGAACCCTAACTCTTATTTTTGCTAAATGAGTAGCTGAACATAAAATATACCTCAATAACACCTCACATACTTGAAATGCAAATAGTTCATATTACCAGGACCAAAATAAAATAACAGAGAAATAGCAGCACAAATCCATGGGCCCTGATGTTATCCACCCAAGGGTGTTAAGAGAGCTGGCTGACGTCGTTGCAAGGCCGCTCTCCATAATCTTTGAGAAGTTGTGGAGATTGGGGGATGTCCCAGAAGACTGGAAGAAGGCTAATGTCACCCCCATCTACAAGAAGGGCTTAAAGGAGGATCCAGGAAATTATAGGCCCATCAGTCTTATTCAGTCCCTGGGAAAGTTATGGAACAAATCCTCTTGGGGGCTATCACAAGTCAAATGAAGCACGTGACTAGGAAAAGCTAGCATGGATTCACCAAGGGCAAATCACGCTTGACAAACCTGATCACCTTCTGTGACAAAGTAACCTGCTCAGCTGATGTGAGGCAAGCGGTGGACATTGTCTACCTGGATTTCTTCAAGGCTTTCAGTACAGCTTCCCACAGCCTCCTCCTAGAGAAACTGATGCGTTACGGTCTAGACAAGTGGTCTGTGCGGCTGACAGGCCGCACCCAGAGGGCAGTGGTTTTCCAGCTCCTTTTCAAACTGGCAACCTCTCACAAATGGGGTCCCCCAGGGATTGATATTGGGCCCAACGCTGTTTAGTATCTTCATAAGTGATCTGGATGATGGGATCAAGTCTACCCTGATGAAGTTTGCTGATGATACCAAACTGAGTGGGGAAGTGGACACTTGGGAAGGGAGAGCGACCCTGCAGGAAGAGCTGGATAGGCTGGAAGCGTGGGCTAACAAGAACCTTATGAAGTTCAACAAGGACAAGTGTAAGGTCTTGCACCTGGGAAAACATAATCCAGGAGTGCAGCACAGGCTGGGATCTACCCGGCAGGGGAGCAGCTCTGTGGAAAGGGACCTGGTGGTCCTGGTGGACAACAAGCTCAATATGAGTGAACAGTGTGCTGCTGCAGCAAAGAAAGCCAACAGGACGCTGGGTTGCGTCTACAAGGGCATCACCAGCAGAGATAAAGAAGGTATTATCCCACTCTACTCAGCACTTGTCAGGCCACACCTGGAATACTGTCTTCAGTTTTGGTCCCCGCTATGCAAAAAAGATGTGGACAGGCTGGAGAGGGTCCAGAGAAGGGCCACAAAGATGATCAAAGGACTGGGAAGCCTCCCATATGAGGAAAGGCTGAGAGAACTGGGTTTGTTCAGCCTTGAGAAAAGAAGGCTTAAGGCAGACCTTACCACCATGTTCCAGTATTTGAAGGGTGGCCACAAAGAAGATGGAGACTCCCTTTTTACAAGGAGTCACATCGAAAAGATGAGGGGTAATGGATACAAGTTACTCCTGGGGAGATTCCAACTGGACACAAAAGGAAAATTTTTCACAATGCAAACAATCAGCCATTGGAATAATCTCCCCAGGGAAGTGGTGGATTCCCCAACATTGGACACTTTTGAGATTCAGCTGGAAGCGTGCTGGGCCATCTTGTCTAGACCGTGCTTTTGCCAAGAAAGGTTGGATCAGATGATCCTTGAGGTCCCTTCCAACCTGGTATTCTATGATTCTATGATTCTATGAATTGTGAAATATGTGAATACTCAGCAGAAATGTTAGCATTTTACTTGAGAGATGGCAAATATGTAAGCAGCAAGAAATTGCACACAATACGATTTCCAGTTGTGTTTCCAAAACCTTCAAAAGAGATTTTACACTGAGAAGTGACCAGTGTTGAGTTCCTTGCAGAGGGAGGAAAGGAGGGAGAAGTTGAAACTAGGAACACCATCGTTAGGGAATGTGTAGATTAAAAAAGGTGTAATGCCTTGAAAGGTTACGCTGATAAGCTGGCTACTAGAATTGTAATTTTTCCTAGTATTTGTATTTCCCTGTTAACTAGTGAACATAACCTGGCATTTACTAGAGTTCATTGTATCTAATTTTTACTGGATTTTTCAAACATGGGAAAGGACTATATTAGGATTACAACATGATGCAACCATTCAAAGCACCTCTTACTATTGTTCATCAGATGCTGAGCCATTTCAAACTGAGCAATTCCCTAGTTATGCTCAAAGCTTGGTAAGAAAAAGCATTCTATTCTGAACCTATGTTTCAGTTTTAAATAGCTTGCACATATGATTTGAATTGTCTTCAGTTCAATTTCAATTTATTTTCCAGGTTTTTGGTATAAATGAACATGTAAGCAGTGTATTCAGATTGCAAAGCATGTAACTTCTGTTTTGTGTTTTCCTGTGTGCTTGAACTTCAAACCATTAGGTTATACTTCCTCAAACTAGCAATAAAACAGGCTCTGGGCAAAGTCTAACTGTAAAAAGCTCAGGCCCATAGGAAATTTTTTATGAAA
The DNA here is from genome assembly GCA_035582835.1 of Phoebastria nigripes. NCBI lineage: Eukaryota > Metazoa > Chordata > Aves > Procellariiformes > Diomedeidae > Phoebastria > Phoebastria nigripes. Next base: position 1,229,526 of record JAYKAV010003010.1, on the reverse strand, counting down.
AATTTATGAGCAGTAAAAACTGAGGATTATGATGGAATTTGGCCTTGTAACTATCACCAAAATATACAATGCTGTGAACGGGATACAGTAGGAAGAATGGGATAATACAAGAAAAGGAAAACCACTCAGCCTTACACTACATTTAATATTACCATAAGGAGTACATATTACAGCCTATTGATTAGCAAGACTATATTACAAGATGCATGCTAGAAGTTTACATCCAGCTGTTCTTTGTATATCCCTGAAAACAATGCGGAAATGCTCTTTTAAGCTAGTTTACTATATTCATGCCACCATATTATCGGGCATAAGGATCCCAAGGAACGAACTCATTATATTGTTATAGACTACATTTAGCAAAACCAAGAAAACACCTTACAGTAGCAGCAACTAAAGATTTTTTAAGGACTTTGAAAATAGCAGGGTTATGTGTGAATTTACAAAAGGCTTACTATGACCAATGATTGGGCTTTGGGGGTTTGTCTGCAGATACTTTTTTCCTCCAAAGCTCAGTCTAAAATTATAAGAAAAAATAAACTTGACCTAGTGTCAAAGAGTAAGGAGAAAATTACAACTATGACTGCATTCAAACATGCAGATGTGCACATAGAACAATTACCAGCTTTTCTCAACATAAAGAAAATTAGCTCTGGAACGTTTCCCAGTTCCATGTGCCAACTTTGCTGAGATAAGCCATGAATTTGGGCTAGCTTACACAATCATTATTTTTGACATAAGCAGTCTGGGATTAGGGAGGAACCCACCAAAGCCTGTTTCATCACCAAGCATCTAAAAGTCAAAAGATACAGATATCCAAATTAACTGGTGGGAGGCCTCTGAGATATATGTACTCTTTAGCTCAGTACCCTCATGTTAATCTTTGGACCAGACTTCGCAGGTGTTCCTGCTGCTGCTTCTCCCCTCTCTAGATGTGGCTATTGTGGGTGATGTGCTCCCCACTTCTATACAGGGCAAGGGCTCTTGCAGGTGCCCACTCACTTCCTACTTAAGACTTAAACTGGGTAAAATGTTTCAGTTACATTAAGAAAACTCCACAGTCTTTCACCTCAAACTTTATGAAATCTGGAAAAATCTTTACAAAAAAAGCTCTTCCTATCCACAACTCACCTTTTTCTGAATTCGCCAATTCCATTTGAACCAGAGCAAAAGATGTCAAAATACCAAAACTGACAGAGGTAGATCATAAGCAAAGCTCAGTGAATCCATCATCTGTCATTCAGCTGTTGAAAGAGTTTTGTCACTGCACTTGCAAAGGACATGAATCAATCTTTACCACACACTTGAAGAACAGGACACGTTTTATCCAGCACTGCAGATAAGGGATTTTGCCACCCTGTGAAAAACTTCTATTGTGGGGTTTTTTTTGTCCAGATTTGCAGTGATGACAAAAATAAGCTAAAGCTTAAAACACTGCAGTAAACAAAATGCCCTCCCAGAAAAAAATAAGGTAATTTTTTAAACATTTTGTGTTTTGATAATTGAAAAAACTATTTTAAAAAATAACAAATTGTTTAAAAACAAAATATCCCTGCACTTAGAAAGTACCAGAGTAGAATGTTCTGATTTTTTCCTGACAAGAACCACTACAATGGAATGGTTTTCAACAGAAACACATCAGTGTATTTTCCGACTGCTTCAAAGGGAGGACTGATTACTTGCTCAAGGCTGTGGATGCCATACTGTTGCCAGAAATTGGGATTCCCTGGCTATTTGTTCAAACTGCTTGAATTCATCTCCTAATTTGTTCACTAGTAATATTTCTGAATGAAGACAGAAAGTCTAGAGGCAAATCTTGTTTTCACTGGGGATAGTCGGACAATTTGGGAATGTTTTATGCAGATAAGTAAATATGGGCAAGAGGAACAACACAAGCATAACCAAGTTGAAGCACAAGCTTTTTTTCAAGGTATGTCCAAAGTTTTTTAAGTGATGGTCAGTCTCAATTATAATGTAATTTCTTCATCACACTAGCAAAGAAGGACCTTAAAAGTGGGCTGCTCTTTCTGTCCAGTATGCTCTCTTCCTAGCCTTGGAAGATGGTAAGTAGCACATTAGTGCAAGAAGGAAGGTCCACAGTTTCTTTTTCAATATATGGTTATGGAGTAGTGTGCATTCCTTGGCACGAGTATATGTTATGAACACTATTTAAGGAAAATGTGGTCTTCATAAACCAAGTCTTAGGTATCACAGTATGCAAGTTTATGCATTATTCTTTCCTGATTTTCATCAGTATTGGCTTTTTTCCATTAGTGAACTACTTTATCAAGTAAACTCTTTTCCCATTTTCTGTAAAGTGCATCCTTTCACTAACCTGAGTGCCATCATAATTTATACTGTTTTTCATGTAAGAGAGAGTACAAAGATCTCCAGGCTTTATTCTTCTGTAAATGTCACCAGTTCCACTTACACTACTGTATCTTGAAACTGGTTTTCCTTGACCTTATCAAGAATGGCAATTTTCCTGTCTACTCTAACAACACCTGGTATCTTGCCAAAAGAAATCAGAATCTAACGTAAAGCTCCGAGAGTAGCAGCTGAGTGTGAAAACAGAAGTGTGCCCATCAGCCTTCTGAGGGCTTGTGTCAGGAGGGAGCTGCCCCTGACGTGGCTGCAGTAGCTTAGCTGAGTGAGCGCCTGAAAAGGGCACACCACAGTTGAAAGGCTTTCTTCTGTGAATGTATTGGTTTAGCTTAACAAAGGCTAGGCAAAGGGCAAACAAAGCAGCACTGTAGTGACTTTCTGAGGAATAAAGTCTTGGTGCTGGAACTTCAAAGAATGAAGCTGGCTCCAAAGATCTTGTATCTTGTCTTCAATATAATGCAAACCTTATGCAGCGCCTTGGTCTGATCCTGACAATGGCAGTGGCGCTTGCCAGCAGTTCTCTAAGAATACAGGTTGGCAGAGATACAAACAGAGTATGTGGAGGAGCCTCAAGGAATCTGGCTTTCCTAAACCCAGGGAATGGCAGTATTAGGGAGAAGCAGGCACTGTCTCTACTCTGTCTTCTGTTGCATTTAAGATATGGTTTATTTGAAATGCAGCTGCACTGTTTTAATGATATTTTGTTTCAGCAGGACAGCATGGTTGCTAACTGCTACAGCCGTTGCTGCAGAGAGAACAGACTAGCAAGCTTTGGGTGCAATCAAGATGAGCTCAATACACAGGGACTGCAGCCAGGGCCCAGACTGAAAACAGAAGATCTGCGTGAATATACCCTGAGAGAATTGCTGGAGGCCAGAGAGGTTTGCTCTAGAGGGGTCAGAAGTACAGTCTGCTCGGTAGTGGTGAAAGTGCTATTACTTGCAAACATCAAAAGATTTTCATGGATTCTTGACATTTACCATGGTATTTAATGTGCTTATGAGGATGGTACAATTGTTTGGAGTTTAAAAACTAAGAGCAGACCTTCCAGGTCTTAACTGGCTGAGAATGAGGGTAGTTATTGCCCATTTGGTGACTCCTGAGGACAAAGTCATAAATATGCCAACATGAAAACAAATTGTTTCTCAGTGGGATGTTATTAAATCTAGGCAGGGATATCTGCAAAGTCTCAGGTTCTGTCAGTCATACAGGTAAAAGATTTAATGATACTAACTGACTTTTAATTCCTAAACCAGCAATGATCTCAAGAAAATAACTATTTTACTGCACTGTTCACAGATCCTGGTATTTAGAGGATTACTTGTGTTTGCAAGACCATTTGACTACCCCAGAGAACAGGTCACAAAGGCCTTGTTGTTGAGCAGAGCAAGCTGCATGTAAACCCTCCAAACAGCACTTTGCTCTACCAGGCATTGACTTGCTCCGAAATTTGTAGTATGGGAACACACTCCAACACCTGCGTGCGTTTAGTGGAAGGATAATTCTGCTGTTCAATATGATGTGCTAGAAAGAAGAAAAGGGTAGGTACATGTTCATGTTTGTGACGAACTTTGGGTCCTCTTCCGATAATGACTTGGTGTAGAGGAGAGGAGGGGACAAAGAAATATTAAAGTGATGCTCAGCTTATTCCCCAGAGTCTGAAAAAATTATCAGTGGTGAAATCTCTCATGCCGTTCTCAGTCTTGAGAAGTGGTAGAAAGCACCCCACCTTGGGATTTTTTGAAAAACAATATGGAGTAAGATCACTCAAAGAGCAGCATGTGGGGGAACCATGCCAACTACGAAACTGAAGTATTGCACTCCATTTAAATGGAGTCACCTAAGTGCATCTCTAGTTTGTAGACTTCATAGCAGCTTGTCTGGATTTACAGGCTCATGCTCCTGCTGTAGCAGGTCCTGCAAATTCAGTCTCTCCACCACTGCCTCATTTTAATTAAAAATATAACTGACCAAATCGTTCTTCCTTCTGCAACTGAAATTCTCCTTCTTTCTCAAGGGCTACATGAACTTGGACAGCCTTCTTGGGGGGAAATTCTCCTAAGTCACAAGGTGGTGCAAAGCCACTGGCAAAGACCTTAACCTAACAGGTTGGAAAGCAGGACATGTAGAAGGCAGAGCTATTTCAACTATCAAAGGCAATGCATTGAAAAAACAGTTGGGACAGTGCCTCCCCCATTATTTCTCAAATCCACTATCTCACTTCTTTCAGATAAGTGCACCTGCACTCATTTCTCATAAACTCATTTTTTTTAAAAACAGAGGCCACTATATTTACTCCAGAATGTAGAATAATAAATTGCCTAGTCTGTGGCTAATCATGGAGAAAATGAGGAAGGGAAGCTGAAATTTCTTATTCCAAGAGAGAAATTTACTTAAGCATAAAAAGTGCAACACTAGATCTTATATGTAAAATTTCTTGTAAGTTTATGCTTTTGGTTAATTGTTCCTGTTAGGGGAATATAATGTCAACGGTTCCCAAAACAAAAGATCTTCTTTTAAAATACACAGTCAAAGGCTTTCAGGTATCTGAAAAGTTAATTTAAATGCTTTCTTTAAAAATTAATTTGCACCATGAACATTTCTTCGCACTCATTCCAAGTATTTTTCCCTATGCCAGACATGCATAACTTTCCCTGGCAAATCTTGCAGCTCTCTCTGTCTCATTTGGTATTTTATCAGATTGGATTGTAAATCTTTTGACCTGACCCTATTATTTTCTTTATTTAAAATGTTTAGTATATGCTACATAATGAGTTATATTTCACCAATAAGAAGTGGAAATCATTCAAATGTCTTTCATAAAATGCTCAATCTAATGTATTTTAATTTGCATTTTTATACCCTCTCCCCCTTTCAATTTGCTCTATTATTTTATTATTCTGTGAGTCTACTTTCACGCCCTCCAAAACTGCTGCAGCTGCTCTTTTTCCTGTTGGCCTGGACATAACAGTGTAGGTCAGGCAGCATGAAAGCTATCAAAAATTTGCTGCCTGATTAGAGTTTTGTTGTTGTTGGAAAATAATTATTGACTATCTCCGTTCTCTCTTTCATTTTCTTTCCATCCTTCTCTCTGCCTGCTATTTTTTCTTCTCTCAGGCTTCAAGCTGAGACTATGCTCTCTAACATTTTCTAGTTCATTGGAGGTCATTAGCAAACAGCTTCAGAGAAACTAGACAGCACGTTTGCTCTTTTCATGTTGCTGTATTTCAGTTTTTGATGGGACAGAATCTATTAAGATCTTCTCCTGTATTCTTCTTTTCACATAAGCTCTTTGTTCCTTATGATCTATGGAAAAAAAAAGTGCACACATACTGTCTCTTGCTTTCACAGCTGAAAAACAGCAGAGCCACAATGTCAAAGGTAAAGAACATGCTACTGTATACAGATATTGGCATATGTCTTTACATCACTGATGCACGCACCCAGACTAGATTCAAATATGTGATCAGATGCAAGTAAATTATAGCTGTATGTATAATAAAATGCATGCAAAAATACAGGTGCAATTGTAATGTATAAAGCCTTGAAAATCTGCCCCACTGTACATTTTTATAGTTTACTTTCCAAAGTCACCATGTTCTTATTACAAACTTATTTTAGACCCTGCCAAATTCTAGAGACTGTTCATCAGACCCTTCTAGCCTGCCAACTCCTCCAGCCAGCCCTCTGGAATACAAAGCTGTCTAAATCTTACAGGTCCTACACAGAATGAGATTTGGAACTATTAAAATCAACTGCTATCAGCGCATTTTCTTCACAGAGAATGGTATTCCACCGAGGGGTTTTCACATTTGGAACGATAAGCAGGGAAGTCTTGATAAGGTCAGGAAATAGAAAAATAAGCAGTTAAAATACAGGCTTAAGAGACTATTAACAAGTGAACAGTATTGTTCAGAGATACCTATTTTCTGTGGAGGAAACAATCAAAAACCAAAAGATCAAGAGGAGAAGGAGGCAGCAGAAGAAGACTCTTGCAGATTCTGCAGAAAGAGGTCATTTGTGAAAACAAGAGGAACTTATGAAAGCAGAGAAAAAAAAAAAAGTAATTCATTTGCTCATTCAATAGTGTTAGCAGGATTTGCGTTTCAGAGGCTTTGAAATTTTGTTTCTCTCCAGCTGTTTTTCTTATCGTTTTGGCATGTTTTCTCATCACACACAGCCACTTAGCTCTCAGACGCTCTCGCTAACAGGCTGCTGGCATCTTTCAGCTGCTCTCAGGCCTTCCCTTTTAAATCTCCCAGCTGCCTCTCTTAGCCCTCACAACATTACTGGCCTACCCATCTTGTGTATTTTTTAAATTGTTTCCAGCTGCCACATTTGTTGCTCTGGATACTTTCCATTCTCTCCCCCAGAATATTGTATTTTGGAGTGTTACTGTGGGCTGATGGGATGACAGCAGATTTCCAAAGCCTCTTTCTGCCCTAATAGGAATCTCATCCAAGTCCTTTCAAGATTTTTATGCACCAAACTGAAAATTTCTTTTGGCTATTGGTGAATGCTGAGAAGCTGAGAGGAGGAGGAGAGCATGGTGCCAAATCACCAAGGTGGTAAAAATACAATGATCCATGATCAGATAATCAAATCTCACCTCTTGCTGTTTCACAGATCTCATGTATCTTGTTCTCTGTTCTCTTAAGCACTGCCCAATCTCCCACGCTGTGTGCAAAACCTCTGAAATTTAGAAGAAATTTCAGCTAATTTCAGCTTACAATTTGGAATCACTAGCCCAACAGCGTCCCCAATCCTTATACTACTCTTGCAGACTGCAGCCTCTGGAACTGACATGGAAAAGGCTCTATGTACGTTTAAGAAACATACTTTGGTACATGTGAATCCTTTGACTCTCATGGTCAAGAAAAAACTTTATACACAGATCCCTCTTAACTGTGTAAGTGACAGTTTAGACACACACCTGGTGGTTATTCTCATGCATTCTTTTGCACTTTAAGAAACGGGTAATGCTTTCATGTTATGTTGGCTTTGTAAAATTTTGCCCCGAACCTGTATGGTTATATGAAAATCTAATTGCCAGCTAATTAAGTGTACTCAAAATTAAATTTCAAAGCTATTGGCTTTCCTTTTTTTCCATATTTTGGCAAAAGTAAAATGAATTCTGGCCATGTGACACACTTAAAAGTTATGGAATCCTAACTGGGTTTTCTACAAGCTCCCTTTTAACAATGTCACTTGAATAAACATGCTTGAAGGTTCCGAAAAGAATAATAATTAAAAAAACCCCAAAGATCTTATCTGCGTATAATCTAAGTTTCTATCTGGTTCACCCAGGGCTGTTCCTTTTTATTCAAGATCTGTTCTTATCCAGATAGAAGCTTAGATTTACCTGCTGTAGAGGCCTGGATGAAGAACCTTCTGTGCAACAGGTGCCCACTGTCCACAGATGAGCCAGGACAAAATGTGTTGGCATCCAGCACTTGCTTTGAAATAGGTCACGAACTCAGCAAATCCATTTATAAACGTCGCACCAGGCTGCAGAACGGGGCACATGTTTGGAAGTGCCTGAGAAAGGAATCCTCCTCTACCACTGTGGAGAAAGGCTTCTCTGCTCATCCTCTTCCCTTCTCCTCTCTGAAACTCCAGGCACATGGAGAGGAAAAAGGGCTTCTGGATCTGCCTGCTCATTCTAAAATTGCTAGAAGGACAAAGGAACTGTATCCCGAGGCTTTGAAAAACACCAAGAGGAGCTTGCAGTTTGAGTTTAAGAACCAATTTGGTCACTACAGTCAGGAGAGAAGCGAGCATAGAATTGGCAGGATACAGTAGAGGAGAGGCTGGAAGAGAGGTTTTAAACAGACTCACAGACATTTTCATACTGACTGAAAATTGTTTTCCTCTCAAAGGGTCTAGTGGCCTTCTCCACAGCACAGTGAAATCACTGAAAGCTCTCCAGATACCTTCGGAGAACTTTGGGTCGGGTCTTGTGGTCTTGTCTTCAGATTCAATGGTTTTAATAAAGTGCATTAAAGATGTTTTCAGACTCTCCTAAAGTCAGGACAGCTGTGGGATCTTTGCAAGACATGAGATTGTTACCAGACCTGAGAACAAAAATCCCAGGTTCCTCCCCGGTTTGGTTTCTGGTGCTTGCAAAAAGCTTCTCTGATAAAAAAAGAAATAATTTGCATGTCAGCTCATGAAGTAAAGGAGAATCAAATTCTACAATTAACTAGGCCATCATCTAGCACATGCAGTTCTCCATACCTGCCAAGTACTATCAATACTCTAAAAAGAACCCTATTAATAAGAAATGTTGTTATTTGGAATAGACTAAGCTGGGGTTGCCTAGTTCCAAAGAAACCAAATATGCTGACCGTGACACAGCACTCTGAACTTTCCACATGAGATCACTAGATACCTTTGACAGTGAGAAATGAGAATGGGATTATATATTCAGTATACAAAATACAGAATCACTTTCTATATCTAGGGTGACCTCAAGTTAAACGGCAAGAATGAGTTCATGTACTTTGTCGTCTTCAAAAAAAAAAAAAAAAAAAAAAGACTATAGGATATATGTCTTCCCCTTCCTGCAATGAATTAGACAAGCACTATCTGATGATGCCAAACACTATAATTTTCTATCTTGTGTTTTACCTGCGCTGAATACTGTAGTCTGGTGCAAAGCAGAACTTGTTTCTAATAGAGAAAATTGAAAGTCATTTCCACAGGCCTAACTTTACACTAGAAAAATTAATCTCCCTAGTCTTGCTCTGTGGTCAAGAGACACATAGATCCTCTGAATTACTGTCAGAAAGAGCCTCCTTCGGCTGCTTGTAAAAGGATGCAAGGGGGACTAGCTCGCCTAAGGTAAAGCTTGCTTCTGTAGATTCTTCACGCAGTTTTATTTTCTTCTATGTAAAAGGTTTTCTGCTGATTTTTTGTTTTCCAAATAGGAATATAAGACAGGGATTGCCTAGCTTTGCCTCTCTGATTAAAACTGAACTAAATCCTGAAGATAGATCATAGAGACAATCATAAAAGCAATATAGCAACACAATAAATTATGAATGTATTGTATCAACAGCAATGATACCCTGCTGCTAACTCACAGAACAATCACTATCAGCTTGAAAGATATAACCTTAACTATGATATCAAATATTGGCAGTAAGGAATAATAGTGAGCATAGCCTGTGTTTACATAGACCATTTGAAACCACTGGAGGAAAATGTTCATGACATATTTCAACTAGTTTCCATTTCAGAAAAATCAAGATGATTTTGTGAAAATTTGTATTTGAAATTATCAAAATGTCTATTGTAAAAAGTGGCATCTCCAGTAAATAGTTCATTAAAGAAGAAAAAATTGTCTAAGAAGAAACAAAAAATGGAAGGAACATATTCCACCACATTTTTCATTGTTTGAAAGAAAGTTTTCTCTGGAAAAAATCATTATACCAAAATTCCATAAGTACGTAGTCCATTTAAATGTTCTTTTATGAAGGTGAATGGAGGTGCACACAGACCTTTAAGTGCTTGGAGAGAAGGACTATATTTTTGTTTTGATTAATTTTCAAGTCTCATCTTCCAATAAATCTAGTGTCAGCATCTAGTTAACAGAGCTGACACAGCGTGGATGCTGTACAACGTTTATATTACACGTGATACATATTTCCATGTAGCTTTTGCAAATGAACATGTGTAATTTTCTAAAAGCTGCAGACTGTAAGTCAAGAACAGATGTCACAGACTTAAATCCCTATCATCGAACACTAAGGTATGAAAGAATGGGAAGAATTAACCAAATATAATAAACAATTTCACATAATTGCATATTGAATTTTATCTCACATATGCTATGGAATACCAAACACGTATGTAACACATTCATTTTATGCATACAACACATATTTTTTGCATATTGGTTACCTTCTTTTAATCAACAAATTCTTTTAGTGTTGAGACAACGTTGCCTGTTTTCACTTACACATGCGTAGATGAACACAGCTGTCTAAACGTCTTTTCTACGTAGCCTTTTCCTCAACATTTCTACTGTGTTTTGTTGCACAGTATATCAGTTCTGTTTGTTCACTTTTGCTCACTGCGGTGTGAATATACGTGCATGCATCTGTGTGTGGATTGACAGCCAGACAATGCATGGAATGTAAAAGATGCGCTCGCCAGGTAACTAACATAGGTGTGGTAGCAGAAAGCTGCAAACCCAAACGCCTCAGATAACTGTGTGCAGGAGGGGAGTTTCAGTTTCAGATAAACTCAGTATCAGTGGGCCAGGTTTTATCCTTGTGTAGCTTTCACTGAGTTTGTCCTGTGACATGCTGTTGTGGCTGTTCTTTGAAAAAAAACTGCTAGAAAAATACAGACATTTTTTCACATTAAAAGGAGAGGAACACATTATACAAGTTCTTTCAAAATACTTGAGCTGGAATTATTGCAGTTTTAATGGCCATTTTTACCTGGCCAAGACAATGGATCAATACAGAATGTCTGTTTGTTAAATGACTTCTCTTCAGACAAAAGAAGGTAGCAGGCTTTTTATGAATGAGTAGTCATAGCAAATCCATACTTTTGGAAAGACGGGTTATTTAAGAAGTTGTGAAAAAGTGTAAAAAGTTGTGGCATATAAGCAAAATGATTGCTGGAAAGTTTCAGTTCTTCACAAAGCTGCACCAGAATTTCACAGCTGATCAGGGATCATGCTGTAAACGCCAACCTTCCCTCGATTACTGAAACACAGCAATTGCATAAATTTGAGCATTATGTTATGCATCACCACTAGTCTCCCTCCTCTTTTCTAGACAGCACCACAAGTGTACTGTCAGGAGATGCAACCTGTAGAGACAACCAAATGTTTGCTGCTACAACACACGCATGGAGCTAGTAATGGCCAATCCCATTTCATCCTGCACAACACCTGCCAAAATAGCCAGTGGTGCTGCCAGACTGAAAATATCTCACTATGTCCTTCTGATAATACCAAAGGACAGGAGTCCCACAAATTCAGATCTGTCACCCTTCTGAAACAGCTGGAACTTGATGGGAAAAGTATCATAAAACACTGAAGAGCCAGTTGTATCATAAAACTTGATTTGAGCCAATTGAGCCAACTGAATCATAAAACAACTAAACAGCCGAATGACATATAGTCCCCTGCTTTTTTGCCATGGATGACAAGTTATTCCTTAGAGCACATAACAAATTCTAGGTGAATATATTTGTGCTAAGCTGCAACACTGCAGAGCTATCTGAACACAGACCCCGCAGCAGTGACAGGTATCACTGGGACTCTCAAGTGCAAGTTATTCTTACAAAGCCCAGTGCAAAGTTCAGCCACTGAGCTTTTGATCCACAGGATTTGGTCTGTGACTCACATGGGAATTTGACATATTCATACTTTACTCTGCTGTAAGTACCTTGATTGAGGCTTCTGAGGTTAATAAAAAATTAAGAGAGTAACATCTTTTACTTGGATCAGTCCATGACTCATCTATCCCTGTCAGTGCAACCTCAGAGCTCCCACTTTCCAATGCCACATTGCTCCAGTGTCTGAATTCTATGTCTATTAGGGAGTCTGTGCGGGCATGACTGGACAATGACCTGACAACATTCAATATAGAAGCCACTGTCGATTGGCATATATTTTTGCTACAGTAGTCACATAAATAAAGTTTTAAGTCCTTAGCAGCATACACATTCCTAGTTTCAGATTATATTTCAGTGAAATAACTGCATGAATGCTGTGGCAGATGTGCAATGGCTATAAATCAGCAGATCTCTGCAGCTTTCTGTACAGGTCTGGAAACCTAGAAGAACTGAGAATCTGACCTGAGACATTTAATAGGTAAAAGTAACTGTTACAGGTAAAAGTCTACTTCTAAAATATTAACAGAAAAATTCACATAATTGTCTCCAAAGATACATTAGCAAAGACACAGTTCTTGCCCTAAACAGGTACCCTAATCTAAGATGCATATGAACAGAGAAAAAGGAAAGTAGGGGAAAATAAGATACCAGAGAGGTTTAATACAATAAAATCTTCAGCTTCTGCAGTCTTTTCAGTATTAATGTCTATTTGTCTCACAAAGAGAAGTTTGAAGGAAGAGGATGGGAAGAGCACATATTTGTTCTGGCCCAAATTTAATCTTCAGTTAAAACCAAAAAGCCCCAAGCCACTGTCAAAGCCAAACTGCCACCCCAAGCCACCCCCAACTCTCAAAGCATTTCTATGACTGTGTTTAAAATAACTGCTAATAGCCTGTCCAGATTCTGTACCCCAAAAATGCTCCCCTAAAATAAAGGAAATAAAMCCCTGTGCTTAAAAACTCTTTGGCATAGGAAATAATGAGGTAGCAATAATGAGGTGGCAGTAATGAGGTTATTTTTTGATCCCAAGCTAATTCAAACCATTGGAAGATCATTCCCTAATGTACCAAATAAGTCCCACCCCCCCAGCTTTGAGAGAACAAAAGAAGAATGAGCATGAAAATGTGAGAGTGAGATTTGTACAGAACCAAATCCTATGAATGAATCTAGGAAATCTGCATTAAAATAATAAAAATTTTGAGATAATGTAGAGGGAGCCACAGGATGCATTTTAAGCACTTTCAATGCTAAGTTTACTTCCGTTGTACTGAAATCACTCTCACTTAGTATGAAACTCCATTCAATACACAAATTGTGCCTGAAACAACAAAAAGCAGTCGCTTGGCCAAGTTTCCTAACAGATCTGTGGATAAGACCACAAAGCTTTAGTCTACAGGGAAAAGCAGTTGACTTGGCAAGTCTGTCTGTGGCATGCTGACCTTTTTTTCAGAAAAGGTCACCGTGGAGTCAGGTTCCTGAACTTCCCAGGGATTCTGCAGCTCTAAAGCTAGGGATCTTTTAGACTGTAGCATCATGACAGCCTAAAGCAACATGAATTAATAAGCCATTTTTTTTAATTCCCACAAAACCTTTTCAGAAGTCTAGGAGCAATCAGGGGTGGTATCAGTCCAGTTCTTGGTGATCAGCAACTGTGACCATTGCTGAAAACCTCAGCCAGAGCACATAAAACCGGCTGCACTTAAGTGAAAGGCTGACAGTTTCTGGGTTTATGTGAGGAGGTCTGATTGCCTGTTGTCTGCTTTGCGCACAGTTATGAGTTTAGCTTACAGTGCTATCAAGCTGGCTCTTTTTGTTCCATCAATGCACTTGAAAAGAAGAAGTAGTCAGTGAATTTTTTCCCCACTTATTTTTAGTGGAAGAAAAGTGCACTATACACCTTGGACTGCAGGAATCAAGTTCTAAGCCACGGCAGATTATAATAAATTGATTTGCTAAACAAGCAAATAGAAACCCTTGAGTTCCACAGCATTTTACGCAAGAGAATGACAGACTAAAACAGGTTTAACACTGATACTAGGTTAAATGTTAAATTAGATGTGCAAAGCCTTTCAGTTTTTCAGGGTGTGGCTCRCACATGGAATGATCAAACCAGTTTTTAAAGAGGTAAAAACCACATAATTAGAGTGATGATTTTAAAGAATCATAGAATAACTCAGATACAGAGTTGTAGATGCTATAAATCATCATATAATTATTCATTCCAAAGGAGCGATAGCTGCTTACACTGTTGAACTTTGTGATAATTTTTTTGGATGAAATRATTTAAAATTTTCTAAAAAGTGCATTTATTTTATATAGTTTATATATTAATCTTTGGTTTCATTTTTTTAGGGTACATCATATAAATGGTTTAAATAAGGCAGAAGAAACTGCATGAAAGGACCCTCTTGCTGAAATGAAAAATAATTTTGGAAAAAAAAATTTAGAGGGGGTGGACTAGATGATCTCAAGAGGTCCCTTCCAACATCAACAATTCTGTGATTCTCTGGTAGATATTTATATATATTATATGGTATATATTATAAAACATACAATATATACCATATATTATATAATATATACTACACATATAATTATTATACATTGTATATTATATATTCTATATACTATGTAAATAAAATTAAAGCTAATCTGATTATTTTCTTCAAATAAAGTTACAAACTAAAAAAGTATTTGCAAAGAAAAATAGTAAGAGAGAAAAAGGGGTATTTCCGTGTTCTTGATCAGATATTTTAATGGCACACTCTCCAATTCAATGTGTATAATGACAACAGAGAAGAAACTATTACTACTAGTAGTACTGGAATTCCTTATACAAAATAGATCACTCATATGTGTATATACATATACATACACATGACAAACCAGTCCTAATATAATACTGATTCATTTGTACTTCTCATTCTGCGTGCAGTCACACCTTTCCAGCTATTCTGAAGTTCATGAATACTGCATAAGTAGGGCTGGAAGTGCATTCCTAGCATCCAAAGATTTTAAAAAAGATAGACTGCAATTGCTTTTCAACCGAGTATTAACACCAGGCAGAATCTACTGCTGCTGTACAGAAACTGAGTAATCATGCCCTGCGCAGGTGGAGCGTGGGAGGTGAAATCCGCAGTCAGTGAATGAGGTTGCTGGGCAAGACACACACACACCCACACAGCAGCTGCTACTGCTGTTCTGTCAATAGCCCCAACATCTGAAGGAGGCAAGGTTTCTTCAAAGGTGAGCTGATTCAGCTGCACAAAGGTTTAAGGACATTTTTACTGACATTTTTGCTAATTATTTGCTCAATATTACAGCTATCTCCTATTAAATAAAGGTAATGTCTCAGTTGACTTCAGCTGGAACAGGAGTGGACCCCTAAGGACTGCGACCTGCTCTTTCAAACCAATGGCTAAACTTGTGTTGACTTCAATCATCCTGGAACAAACAGACCTTTAAACCTAAGGCACTCCCCCAAACAAAACTGAACTAGAATCAGCAGGTGTTTTGCTCAGAAAAGCTCCTGTATGAACTTCCAATTGCTAAAAACAGGCCCAGGACACATACACATGCATATTAGCACTGCCCATCTTCTATTTAGTGTCTGTACTGAAATGTATTTTTGTAAGAGACCTAAACACCTCTGAGGATCTAAGCCTTTGCTCATCATCCTCTTCCTGGTCAGTATTAGRAAACATGAATATATATATATATGTGTATTTTTACTCATACATGAAACTAATTGTTCTAATGCTTGTTATTTGTTGGCATCCAGCCAACAGTCAGAAATGTGACATGGTAACTTTGAATCTAGGTTTTGGTTGTACTCCTGAATATGAATATTTGCATTTCAGAAAATGAAGACATTAAAAAGGTTGTGATTAATGTCCTAGAACTGACATCCAAAATGACAACAGGAGAGTGGAAAAAGGTAGTAACAAATACCAAAATAACTAGTAAAAGCAAACAAGTAATAGTCCCTTCTGTTCTGCTTTTATTAATTGAACAGTAAATGACCATACAAGACATGCAATCTTTTGGCTGGGGACCTGTATCACACAAAAATCAGGACAACCAATGAACAAATCACCCTCAAACAACTCCCGTATGTGGAGCACATCAGGTTCTCTGCCAAATTTGTTCAATAACACTAAAAAAAGGGTTTAAGGAAGATCTGCTGTAAATACCATGAGCATTCCTGGGAAAGCTACACTTCAGAAATATTTCAACTTCTTAAACATTATCACATTAACACTGGTGAACCATTATAAATACTGATGGATGACTCAGGAAGAGGGGATTATATGCGTTGCTCACCACACCTGATGATGTAGATCAGCCTGTGGTTCCAAGAATGTTAATGTGGGGACCCTCTTCTCTCTTGCTTTCCCAAAGGATTTCACTCCATTGTTCCTCTAACACATTTTATTTTTCTTTTATTAAGTGCTATCCAAAAGAACTCTCAACAATTCATTCCTCGCTGCTGCTGAAACGCAACCCCTGAGGTCCCCTGATGTAGCCCCTAACTTTGCTTATCACTAAGGTACGTACACAGGAGATGGCAGAAGCCATAGACAAACCACTCAACCGTGCTGAGGCAACCAACCACAGGTAATCAAAACAGGTTTGGCTGATTATTACAGGCTGAATGAAGCTGGTGGCTGGAAGAGGCTGACATTTCAGGATTGGTCAGCTCAGCTACAAGCAATGACCTTTTATATGCTGTGGCATAGATGTGTGCCTTTAATACTGGTTTGACTTTGTAAATACATTCTTCATGGTGATACACAACTATTTCGGTTATTACCATTTAATGTTTTATAAACACCACAAGATACACAGCTTTGAAACAACACTTTATAGGAGCTGCAATGCCTGAGTCTATCTTATACTGGGAAAATGAGTTGGAGCTGCTTACAACAAAGATTTGGAGATATCCCAGCTCAGCAGCTGGGCTGTAGGGGCAGATGACCTCCTACCAATCAGAGGGACAAGATGTAGCTGAACCTCACTGGGATGCTGAAAGGTCTCTCACTAATCTGACATGTACATCAAATGTATAACAGTAATCTAATGAAAGACCTTACAAGTGCTTGTGGGCCACAGATTCTCTATGAAGGTGCTTCTGGGTTCTTTCCTTTCCATCTAAAATATTTATATTTTAACCTAATAGGATATACGGGAATTTGGATAAAAAGCTCTTTTATCAACTATTAGTTGGTTGTTTCACAAATATTATAAATTGCATTGTACTTACTGTTGAATTTATATTGTACTCTAAGCATTTCTGTTTTCCTTCAAATCCTACATATATTGTCAGCCRTATTAGCTCAAGGCTAACTATCAAATCTTCATCATATTTCTCTCTTATGCTCCTTTTTTCATACTCTGTGATAAGTCAGTTAGTTACATTAGTGGAAATTTGTATACAACCAGTAGTGTTGTTTCAGAGGTACTGATATAACTGGACCAGAATCTAAACTGAAGTTCTTATTTATACTAACACTTCATATATTTTTAATGTTCATGGTCTAATTCATAAATCAGCCTTAGAGTGTTGTTTTCCTTTCTTTTCCTTTATGAAGATACAAGAATGGCACATTTGATGGGGGATTAAAAGAGAACTCCAAGATGAATTATTCAGGAGAGCAAACAATATTCTTTTCTAAAGAAAATGATAGCTTTTAGAAATACAGTGCAGTATGTACACAGAGCCTGTGTAAATACAGGAAAGCAAGAAAATAAGAATGAAATAAACAACTAGTTTTGAAACAGAAAGTTTCTTTCTGATACCTATATCATTGGCATACATTTATTCAAACATTAATGAAACGTTAATCCAGAAATGTGGGGTGAAGTGCTGACCCTGTTAGTCAGTGACAAAACACTCATTGACTTGAGGAGAACCAAGATTTCACCCCATCAGTGTGAAATATTTATAGTTCCTTCGAATCCATTTTAGGMATTAAATTTAAATATGTTTTGTTCCTTTCTTTGCTCCTCCTTCCCTTTTTGGAAAAAAAAAATAGGAAAACAGGAAGATAATCTGGCTACTTGATTCATCCTAAAACCTTTTTTTGGCTTTATACTTACAAGGTTCTTAAAAAAGAACAAACCCTTCTTTACTCAACAGAGGAAATCCTTCTGCCATAGCTGTATGGGAAAAACATGTATTGAGAAGAATAGATTTCAGAAAAGCGCACTGGTCTTAAAAAGCTCTCAGAATATTGTGAAATAAAAAGATGCCACTCCATTTGCCATGGAGAATATGAAAGGTAGAGTAAATTACTGTGCTAGGCTCTGACTGCACTGCTGTGCCTTATCAGCTCCTTGTACCTAATCTAGGTAGTCATAATTTGTAAAATAATAATTTAGGCTGACAAAACTGCATATTAATGTAAGTAATGTACTGTACCTAGGGATCCTTGCCAGCAGTCTCATTTTGCAGGAGGATATAAAACTGAGATATCCTCACTCTTCAGGTCCTCGGTTGAGGGAGAGGTTGAAGGAGCAGAAGAAAATTCACACTGCTGTCGCCCCTGGCATTCCAGTTCTGTATTGGAAAAGCATAAATCGCCTCAGTATCTTTCAAGAACTAAGTAAAAAATTTCAAAGACTCACATTCAAAACTCGTGGTCTTTCCCCCTCTATTCTATATTAGGGTAGTAAGTATATTTACAGAAGATATTTGTCAATAGCTAAATGGGTCCTTACAGGACGAGCCCAAGCATTGTGAATACGGCGAGGTAAAGGTCTTTATTTTCTGCCTGAGTGAACTGTTCTAACAGGGACTGAGTGCTTATCTCGCTTTCCACCACACCTCACCCATCCAGYGCAAAGGAGCTTGGAGATGGACAAAACCGGCTAGGTACAGCATCAGCAGAAGCGGGTAGCAAATGTCACCCAGTAGCAAATTAACTGTTGTGAAAGAACAGAGGAGCTCTGTCTCTAAGGGGGTTTCTTTGACTGACTTGGCCTGCAATGACTGCAATTGGGGTTATGCTACTTATGAACCACTGTCTGAATAAGGGCACAGTCTAGTTAAGTGCTTGGAACAACACTAAATATATAACTGTCAGAATACACATTGGTTATCTGCCCACATTGCTGTTCGATTATATCCTACAAAGTGTTCTCTCTGTAAAAAATTATGTCACCAAGTTATCAATTCATGTGATTTTACCACAAATTTTGCACAATTTGGTGTTTTCCTTAAAGCACCATTTCCTAGAATCRGGTGATTTTGTAATTATTTCAAACAAAAATTAAGTTTCTAGCCCAGTGGGTTGTATAGTAAACCTTGAATTCATTACTTGATTATTCCCCAAAATCTCAGAAATAGCAACAAAAAGAATCTCAAATATCCCCAGCTTTTTAGAAAAAAAAATCATATTTTCTGTGTCTCTGGATTTTTCAGTACTTCTGCTGCACCAACTGTCTGGGCTTTCCTATGCAACAAGAACATTGATCTCAGGGAATCATTAGTAAGTAATCCCAGGAAAAAGTTTAGAGCTGGCTTTATGCTTTCTACCTCTAGGGGCTGAAAAAAATATTTGCAATCCAGATTTACAGGGAAAAAGGTAAGCCATAGMAGAACCTCCTCAGCAATAAGCAGAAATGGCTCTTACTTAACACTAGACGAGGGATTTTAACTGTTAGTAGAATAGTACATGAAGAGGACTGATGCATTTTACTGATGATGTAGATGCAGCAAATCTTGACAAGCTCTGATCATGACATTGATGCCATCATACACATGGTGATGAAAGAAACAGCAGCAGACAACAAGGAAAAGAATGTCATCTAGTAAGAGAAAACTGCAGCCACAAGAAAACAGATTAAAACACCAGACTTTCATGCCTGACCCAGTCGCGCATTCTGAAGGTGACTGGAGCTCCTAAGGATGCTGGGACATTTTGAATGAGTCAAAGAAGYTGTGGCATGAAGAAGACCGCAAAACATTTCTAGTAGTTTTTGACTTTCGGCAGTATTTGGGTATGCTTGCATTTTCCTCAGACACAGCTGGATTATAAAGCACTGACAATGTCAAGGTCAAGAGCACAGACATTTAACCAGCCGCAATTATCCTACTAAGATGGTTCACAACTCACATCTGGGGCTTGAACAGTGGCCCAGCATCACGGTAAAGCTGTCCTGAAACTCTGTCAAAGCAGAACTGTATATTCAACTACTAAGCTGGAAGCAGTTCCTCACTTTGTGTAGTTGCACCGCTGTATAACTCGAGGACACCGCTAGTCTCTTAATGGATCACCTGCAGCCTAGATTTAAAGAACAATCAAAACAGAACTAAGAAGCTCAAACAGAAATGCTAATGCTTCTAAAACAGGAAAACTAACATTGACCAATAAGTAAGACTTCGTCATTCCTTTCAACTACTGCTTCCATAGGTTTCACACATAGCGAAAGAGTAGTTCAAGGTGACGTGATAACATTACACTCACACACTTGAAAATTTTGCTTTCCTTCCTCTGATTCTCAGTTAAATCATCCTCACTAAAAGTTCCTTGCAAATTTCTGCCCATAATTAAATGAAAAACATGAAACTTCACTCGAAATCCATACCAAAACCCAGTACTGTATAAAACAGGATTTTTAGCAAAAATACAACAGAAGCCTGTATCTCACGATAATAAATAGAAAAGGCAATGTAAATACTTAGCAAAACTGGGGCCCAAGCCTACAATATTCACGGAGTAGCTTTCCCAAAAGAACAGCTCCACAGAACTGAATTAAACYGCAAAACTACCACTAGTAAAAGTAGTCACAAAGATTACTATTTGTGAGATCAGGACATTTTCCCCTTGGATTCAGCAAAGCCCTTAAACATATACTGAATTATAAACAAGTGAGTAATTCCATCCCTGTGCTACAAGCTGCTTAAATACAACTGGAATGCCTAAGTGCTCTTCTACGCAGGGATGCCATTACTCGCATACTTAATGATAAGCACGTGCTTATTTAACTTTTTATGTTGCCATGCCTAAAGAGAAGCATACAACTAATTAATGTACAATTATGAAATGAGAGTCCACACCCCCAGAGCTTACTGCATAAAAGAGAATACAAAGAAGAGATAAAAAAGCAGTAGAATGACATCTGTGAAACTAAATGTAATTTGAATCAGCCTTAATCTTATTTTACAGGTGATCAGATTGAATGATGACAGATTCAGCCTTATTTCACACTAGTTTGAAAGAGGATAAATAGTCCACTTCTTTGGCAGAATCTTCCCTTTTTTTCCTGTGTGTCTTGACACTTGATCTGTACAAGATGCCCACAACGTGCTCTTTGCAGATCCATTTAGTTAATTAGCTATATGCTGTTTTTCAAATTCTGTAGACTAAACAGCAGATTTGGTAAGCAAAAGGCATCTTGACATGTCCTGAATGCACTCCAATATTATTTAAGCAGATCTAGCAAGTCACACTACCAAGATTTTCACATGATATTCCAATTTATTTTCACATCAATAAGTGCTTGTGCAATTTTAATTCATATTAATATTTTCTGCATTGCCCCAGCAACGATAGACTTCATGAAATCAAGGAAATGAGTGACAATATTTGTGGTTTTCTCCAAACTCATCTGTGAATCACTTAGGTGCAACTTGTATCAATAAGGAAATTTCACAATCATACACATTGAAAGTCCATTTTCAACAAATACTGGGAAGGTAAGCATTAACATTTTCAATAGTCGTCTTCTGTGAAAAAACATGTATGCAAATAAAAGATGCACCAGAGTATTTTCTTCTAAGTAGGTTACAATGCTGTCATTCTATAGAGATTTTGATAGCCTATCTCTACAGCCTCTGACGTGTACTTTGGGATCCCTGCACAACTTTAGAAATATATTCTTCTATAAAAGGGAATAAAACATGCCAGCCTTGGCACAGATTGTCTGCAGCAGCAAAGCCAAAAAGTAAAACGAAAAAAAATTATAAAGTTATATTAAATGCCATACACTGCGCTCCACGAGCTACTATATTTTAATTGGGTAACTTCCCGCAAGAGGGCTATTACTGCACTTCTTGCATAAGAAGAGCTCCTCATAATTTCAGGAAGTCTATCACATAAATTAGAATTGTAAGGGTTTTTTGAACGTTTTGATCCTGAAGTTGGTGACCCTGTCCCCATTAAAAAAAGTATACAAATCAAAACTTTTAACTTTAATATTGCAATTACTGGCATCAATGTACTTTCTGCATATAAATCTAAGCTAATATATGAATGCATTGTTAGACTGAGGGCAAAGTACTCAGCCCCAAAGTCTGATCTTTCAGTCATTTCTTGCTCAGTGTTTCACTTGATGCCAATGCCAAGCATTTTCAAAATGTATTTTTTATTGCTGTCCAAGCCTTCTTTTTCCTTGATGGGATGAAACAACAGCATGCCGTGTAGTCAGTATTTTTGCACATACAATATTTTGCTAAGTCCAAAATTTGCACATCTCTCATTCCTTTCTTCTCTTTAGGGGGCTGTTGCTCGGCCTGAGTTAATAACTACAAAATGCTTTATAGAACTGCCTTTTAAGATTACCTTTATTTATATAGAAACTGCAAGGCTCTCTTCTCTAATGTTCTCAGGCGCTACATCTTACACCTTTTCTTGCCACTGGGTTTCCTCTGTATTATGAGGTGACTTTACAATTACTGAATCTCCCTTTTTTCCTTTCTTACTGAATTTATTACTTCTTGTTGTTCCCTTTACCTTAGTCTTAGCCTTTTAAGTTTGCCAACATTCTCCTGGAGAAGAGAAAAAAGAACTTGTTTGTTTTGTGAAGAAAGCACTAGAAGTCAGGAGTGAAGATGTGTTATAGGGAACTTGTTTTAGACATGTAGGGCATCTGCCAGTTTGGTAGCCTCAGAAGACTTTCCATGGAAAGGAAATGCCCAGTGGTTCTTCCCTCTTTTCTGTGCCTGTGATGTAAAAGGATGATGTGGAGTGCCTGACTGTGCTCTTACTATTAAAAGCTTGTAAAACTTTTCATAAGTTAAGTACATTACATTTTTCTCAAATTAAATTGACATTCTATGGAAATTCAATTGCATTTATCATCCTAAACTTTCCACTTATCACACTGAGACTGCACAGGTGTTGGGATTTTTTTTTTCTCTCTGAGCTGTACAGAATACGGACCTTGAGCTTTAATCTAAATGTAGTAGTTTCACTGTTTCTTAATCCTTTTAGGTTTTCTTTCCAGAAAGAGATCTTCTGGGCTTGTTTCTCGCTTGTCTTAAGTAGTTTCTGTGTTCTGTGCATTTTAGCAATCAGGTCTTCAATTCCATACTACCTTTTTCCCTTTTCAAAGGTCTGGCAAGACCCTCTGGTTTAAAACCTGTGCTGTTCTGTTGATTTCATCTGTCTGTTTATACATGCCAAGGAGAAGTAGTTCTTTTCACTGAGTAGAGGAAGCTGTGGCACTGATTTTTTGCAATTTCCAATGCCAATTACATTGTCTCCACTAGTGAGTTTGGATCCCAGACTGATCCTTGCAGTCAGCTTGCTTTTGCTTAATGCTGTCTTTAGGCATGCGAGGTCTGTGAGCTGCTGTTAACTGTGGCATCCTTGTTAAAACATGACTTTCCTCAGCCCCCATTTAAGTGCTGCACAATTAAAAAAAATTCTTGTGTTCCTTATTTTATAGTAGTGTTGTCAAACCATCAGAAATGAAACACAAAGTCTTCTAAAATAAGCTATATATTTGATAGGGAAAAGTGCTACTGATTTTTGCACAACCACATGGTTGACTTGAAAAATATATGTGGTCTTTTTTATTATCACTAATGAATTATTTTTCCATGCAAGAGCAAACTGTTCCTTTAAAGGCTGTGAATTCATGGTCTTCTCCCCAGACTTCTGTGCAGAAAGCCAGCTCATTTGATACTTGGAGATGAAGCAGATTTCAGGTGGATGATCAGATGCCCCTTGGGACCACGCGGTGACGAGCACTGCATAATTGCAAAACACACGTGCTCCCATTTGGCCAGGGGTATGGACTAGCATGAAGCCCACAGAGCCTGACAAACAAGGCCTAGGCACAAGGGTTTGCCCACTGGGAGAAGTCCTGATTTCGTGGCCATCCTGAATGAAGGCAGTAACCCCACTGTGGGCCCAGCTATAGCAGTGGTCAGGCTGGCACAGTTTAGTCCAGCTCGGAGTAGACAATGAACTATTTYGGTGTACGTGAGGCTGCCCTCGGCCTCCCCTGCCACGTCAGGGGTCGGCCGGTTTCCACACTGGCCCTGCTCTCCTTTCCCAGCGTGGGCTGGGCCTGCGTGGCGTGGGGTGCTCACTTCCCACTCACCCGAGCTGTGCCCGATGGGCAAGCAGGGCCACCACGCCAGCGGCCGTGGGTGCCCCTACACCGGCTGCCTGCGCTCTCCCCTGCTCCCCCGTGATGCTCCACCACTGCCATTTCCTCTCAGGCTCTGAGCCCCCGCACCGCCGCCGAGAGACACCTCTCCCTCTCCCTCTCTCTCTGTTTTCACACTCCACCCACTTTTGGCTTTCTTTCTCCATCTCTGCCACCGTCTCTCTCTCTTTCTGGACTTGTCTTTATTTGGCACTCCCGGAAGCTGCCGGGCATTTCTCTCCCTGCCTGCCCGGGCAGCTGATGTGACTGACTGACACCGGCTCCCGCTGAGGAGGAGGAGGAGAAGGAGGAGGAGGAGGAGGAGGAGGAGGAGGAGGAGGAGGGAGAGCAGCGGCGAGGCGAGGCGAGGCGAGGGAGGGGGGAGCGAGTGACCGGCCACGGATTTCCATTGCAGAGAGGAGGGGAAAAAAAAGGCTACACGGGTCATCAAAACAGGTAACTCAAGAGCAGGCAGCGGCGGGAGGGGCGGGATGCGGGGAGCGGCCCGACCCCCCCCCCGGCCCCGGGCAGGCTGGGGCGGGCCCGGCGCGGCGCGGCCGGGGCCGTGGGTGCGCTCCCGCCGGCGGTGGCGCGGAGGGGCCCGGCCGCGGTGGCGGCGGCGGCAGCGGACATCTTGGGGAGGGGGTGCAGTGATGAGGACACGTCTCCGGGCTCGGGCCGGGGGCTGCAGGGCGCCGGCGTAATTCGTTGAGCGGGCAGTGCCCTGGGCGCTATCTGGGTCAGGGCCCCGCGGGAGCGGCCGTGCCGCCGGCCCGGACCCCGGTCTGCCCCTCAACTTCCCTCCTGTCACCTGCGCCGGGCTGCGCAGGGACAGTCTCCCCCTCCCCCCGGGTGATCGGTGCAAAGAGCCGCGGGGAGGAAGTAATCGGAGCGGGGGGGGGAAGCCCGAGCGAAATACCACAGCAGATGAGGGATCCTCTTTGGGGCTGTAGCCGGACCTCCTCCGCCAAGCCCGTGGTCAGCGCCGGCGGCAGCCGTGAATGACTCCCGGGGAGTGCTTTCGGCGGTGCCCCAGCCTCCACCCCGGATCCCGGCAGCCCCGCTTTCCGACAGGTTATTAAAAATGCCCTCCGCTTGTTTGCGCAGACCTGAGTGTCAAGCGATGCCAGTCTTGAACTCTCTTAATCAGCGTAAGATGATCTGATTTTGGGGGAGGCAGCTGTAGTGCTGGTGGGTAGCTGGGCTCCGAGTCCTTGGGTCCTCCTGCGCTTGGAGCCAGGGGTATGTGGTGGGGGTGGCTGAATAGCTTACAGGTTTAGCCCAGAGAAAAGGGTTAAACAGCATCTTAGGGTGAGAGCGCCGAAGACAGAATATATACCTTTATATAAAAAATATGTAAGGGATTCTGCAAATGCAAGACGACGTTCAGAGGGGGCAGGAGGAAGGCAGAAACGAAGAACTGTGAAGCTGAGATGCTGCATTTTGCAATAACTTGACATCTGAAAGGAGTACTCCCCCAGAGACGCAGCCAGCACAAAGCCGAGGAGAACTTGTCATGACCCCACCTAAAAATGTGAAATCTGTCCTTTGCTTCGAGGATTGCTGTAGATCTCTATCTTAGCATTACAGGATCAACAGTGAGGATTTTTATCAAGTAAAATTCAGATTTCATAATGCGTAGGGGCAGTCTTAAAAACAAAGACCATCTGGGGAAGAAAGCTTTCTTTATATGCATTACCTAAATGTGGCTGTTTTCCAATGATGGAAAATGTTTTCAGAAAAAAAACAGAGGCCAGTCCATTAGGAAATAGTTGGAAGGAGTCTGTTTAGCAGGGGGGCAGGGTGGGATCAATACTGCAAATTTTTATTAATTTGTTTGTAAGCCAGGCAAAAGTGGCAATGGTTCATGGACTACCATGTTTCATTGTTCTGTGAAACTGTAGTCAGGAAACTAGTCCTACTTCAGAAATGTAACTTTAAAAATTATTTAGAATAGCAAAGTGGTAGATAGAATGAGTTGAAAGTCAATACAGTACTCTCAAAGCTGGCCTTCTAAGACATTACTGCAAGTTGGATATCCTAATTTTATTCAAATTTTATCCTAGCATTTCCTTTTAATTACTTATTATGCAAATGTTAATAAACTTTTTTCTGATTCTATACATTTTCAACGCAAGGATTTCATAACACTGATTCTATTTTGAGCACGTTTGCACAAGAACAAAGGCAACCCACCTTCTGTAGCAAAGCCAGGCACATACAACAATATGGCCCTTTTAGGTCTTGGGCATAACAAAAATGCTAGTCTTCAGAATATTCTTATGATTCATTTGCATCTTCCCCCTCAAACGAATGCTGCTCAGATGTGGAAGGTGGACAGGCACAACTCCAAATGTAATGAATAAAATACGTTTTCTCAATTAAATAAAAATGAAGAGGATGTGCATTGTTTACTATTACAGTAGAACCAAGCTATGACAAGTTTTCATTATTCTTTGTCAGCTATGGCGCTCACTTTAGTGGAGAAAAGTGCTTCTTGATATACCATAAAGAGCAAGGCTACTAAGATTACATGTATTAAACCCCCCCCATCATTAGATTTTCTAATCCCAGTGTATAATTTTTATTAACCATTTAAAATACATTGGGGCCCCTAAGTTAGGGGGAAAGAAAAAAAAAATTAAAATTCCCCCAGGACTAAAATTCATGGGAATCTGAATTAGCAGGTATTGGAAAAGTAGTAGAGTGCAGCAAAGAGGGCTGGAAACCAGTCGAATTTTATTCAGCCCCCAGCCTTGACATTGACTTGCAACATTACCTGGAGTAAGTCAGATGTCTTTCCATGTTTCAGTCTGTGGCCTGTCAGCGACAACAACGTTGCAAGAGGTTTGAACTCTAGAGAGAAAAATAGTCAACTGCCAAATATGTTAAAGAAATATTCTTTGTGGTTCTGCACGAGTTTTAACATCATGTGCAACAGCAGCAAACTCAATAGTTGCAGTTGCTGCCTACTAGAAYGTCTGACTACATGAGAGAGAACATTCTTTACTTATCGTGCTTATTGGGGCAAAACCAAAGAAACACCTACAATAAATCAGGTATAAATTATTGCAGTTATTCAGACAGCTGTTTTATTATGAACTAGTTAAAAGATTTTGCTTGAGTATGAACCCCTAATATATATAAATATTTTAATTCCTTCCTCTAAAATTTTAAGTGCATCTTTTGCAATAGGGGGAGCAATTGGGAACTTGTCATTTTCCTGAGGTACAGAGTCAGCTCCAGTTGCTTGCATATTTTGGAAAAACGAGTCATTTTGGCAGATATGGTTTACTGACTCCTCAAATAAGAAATGCTTTGAACTCAAAAGGCTCAGCTATTCTTTGAGAATGTCACTGCTAGAACTATACCAGAATATCAACACCTTTACTAAGCAGTGTACATTGAAATGACACAAGCACACATAAGCACAGCTGCAGCTATGGCAGGGATTCTGCTGATTCAGCTAGTTCAGCAAGGGTATGGGTTTTGGGGTTTCTTAAACCTCGGTGATCTTTGTCACCATGTTAGCAAGACTTTATGGCATAGACATGGCCTTAGTCCATACACATACTGGCTACTGTTGTCTTCATTTCACCTGTGTATGTAAAGTATTCTGACTATGTCAAGTTTCAGGGACTTTCGGTTACCAAAAAAAGGTCCCACTGAGACTACTTTCCTGAGTATATGTTAATGGAAATTGCTGTGTCTGACCCACAATTTTTCAGAGAATAGCAGGCTAAAGAAATTGCTTGTAAAATCCAAAATACCAGTAGCAGTATACTGGGAATCAAAGGCTTAATGCTTCTGTCGCATATATAAAAAAAAAACAGGTAAATGCTCAAGTACATAATTGAATAGTGTCATATTTTTCCAAGAAGATATGCTCAGATCCTATGCATTAAAGTTAACGTTTTGTATTAGTTTAAAGAATTAATTAATTGCTTTTTGGAAGGAATGCAAAGAATGATTTACATTTCCATGTGTAATCTGTCATTGTTTAGAGAGAAGAAACAGCAGAATAATTCACCTAACAGCTATGGGTCCTCTAAAGCAACCGTCATAGAAAGGGCTAACTTTACAAGCATCTAAGATGGGTCCCATTTGATCTTTCTGGGCTTCACGATACCTCACACTGAAACAGAGGAGGGATAAATAGCCGAATGTCTCAGATCTTGTAAGTGATCAAGGTTGCATGGATTATCATTAAAACTCAGGACCTCTAAGTAGTAACCAGGTTATAGCAGGAAATAGAAAGGTCTTTTTTAGTAGCAGGTGGCCCATTTCATCCTGAATCAGAAGCAAAGGCACAACCCATTGCAATGCTAGGAGTATTGCAGAATCAGTGGGCTGAATTTTAGAATGGGAGATGGGCCAAGGCCTTGAGTTTTTGTGATCAGTAAAGATCACAAATGACCTGCAGAGCACAGGGAGTACTCAAATGGCAAAAAGTTTGCTTCAGCCCTCCTGGCTGCTGCCACGCTGGAAGAAGGGCCACAGGCTGCAGGCTGAGTGGGGCAGCCACGATAAGCCTGAGACCGTCAGACACAGAGTGCTGAGATCATAATTGCAGCAGGATGTTATGGTAAGAGCAAGAACGCTAGCTAACTTGCCTGAAATCAAGCCCAACTATTCAGGCTTTGGCATAATATGGATATGCATGAGAAGTAGGGTGTGGAAGTGTTGTGAAAGGCCACCCTCACAGCAAACAAAACCATTACTAACCTTGGTACTGAATAACTCTACAGTCTCATCTTTTCTGCAGAAGTCATTTCATAGTTTGTGTTTTCAGAGCTTGCAACACTATCTGCTTAGTTTTAACTCCCCCCCTTTGTTTTTCTCCTTTCACATCCCAGAAGTACTGAAACATTCCATAAGGGTTTGTACTTTGTGGAGTTTACCCTTTTGGACAGTGCAAATTCAATTTGGTTGGAACCATAGCATAAAGAACCTTACTGTTCAGTTATTATGAAATGAACTGAAGCACTTTAATAAAATCAATGCCTGCATGCAGTATTTTCTTGGTTCAGCAAGGCAGCCTGCTTACATACAGTAATTGGACTTGTGACAGGTAATTAAATGGCTTGTAAGGCCTTTAGGATGCTTGATTACATGCAAAGCACCACACTAATACATAGTAAATGAGGTGGCTAAGAACATTGTGTTTCTGTTGATTGGAGAGATACTAAAACTCTTACACTTCATTGGAGGGAGAGAAGAAAATAAAACCAAGACAAAAGACTATGAGCAGTGGTGACATAAAAAGGGAGCATAAAAAGAATAGGAGAACGTACTTAGAAACTGGGTTGCCTTGGTTATTTTAAGTCAATCATGCTTACACAGACTGTCAAGTCTTGACTGCTTCAGTGTATCATTAAATAATGAACTTGTTCTTTGTGATCACAAAATTGATAAGACAGTCAAAATTATTCAGCAAGGGATAGGAGCTCTTCACAGAACTTACATATAATTAGAAAGTGAACTGATATTCCAGGAGATACTAAGCACATACATGAACACGTGACATATTTTAAAGAATTGATATTAAATTATCAGAGGCCTAACCACAGTCCATGCTATTATTACATTGACTTGTAAGCACACAGCTTGACGTGTACAGTTGCTCACCCATAATTATGGGAATAAACTGGGATGTGATAAGAAATCTAAAATGCATCAACAGTCTTAGGGGTACTTGTCAAAATAGGGATTGTTTTACAAAGCAGTTTTGTAATATTTTTTAAATAGTGGGATACAAAAATGCCTCCATTCCTTTCCTGCATGTTTTTGTAGACAGAAGCCTGATCACTGGGAGAGGGAGAGAAGCAGAGGAAGAGCCAGAATGCAAACAGAAAAGTATGCTTTGTGGTACCAACAGCATAAAGCCATACAAAGGAAAAAACTTAGGTTAAATGGAAGAGGTGCAACATGAACCTGCTTTTTCCTCTTCTACACAAAAATCTTATTTGCTTATAAAAAATAACCCTTTAAAAACACACAGGGTATGCCAAAGAGAGAAGTCCACAGACAAGATAATTTAGGTAGCACGCTCTTATGCACAGCAACAGAGGACTCATTTGTAGTATATCAGTGGTTTTAACACACACATCGAGCTATAGACAGAAATATTTTATGATGAGTATACTGGAGCCAGCCAAGACTTCAAATGAACTTATCAGTCACAGTGGCACACCCATCCAGAAAAAGCAGAAGTCACACAGACATTTTTGTCTTTCTGCTATTCCAGGTGTAACACTTGTCCATTTTAACAACAACAACAAATTGTCAAAATTC
The DNA here is from genome assembly GCA_035582835.1 of Phoebastria nigripes. Taxonomy (NCBI): domain Eukaryota; kingdom Metazoa; phylum Chordata; class Aves; order Procellariiformes; family Diomedeidae; genus Phoebastria; species Phoebastria nigripes. Next base: position 1,199,109 of record JAYKAV010003010.1, on the reverse strand, counting down.
TAACACTGTTAGATATACAAGACTCTATCTTTTACTAGAATAAAAAAAGATATTTTTTCTCTATACTTAAAAGAGCATTGCTTCCAAAGGAGCTTGTAGCAGATTTAGGGGCAAAACAAGAAAAAAAGATCACCAAAGGCACTGATTTGAACCCTGAATCATTCTCCTCACACAGGGCTTTACTGAGAGGTCTTCTGGTTTAATCCAATTTGACATCAGTTTGACAAGCCTCTGTTTACATTCCTCCCATACAGCTAATGGGAAACAAAACATAAACCATACAAGGTAATGTTTCTGTCTGTCTACCAACACACACTTTCTTCTAACCAATACTCCCTTGCTTTGCATTCTCCACCCAAAATCTTTTACGGTAGTAACCCAAATAGCTTCAGGGGCTCCTCGTTACCACTCAGCCAGTACCAGGCTGCTTCTGAGCTYTGCCTGGGAATGAGCAACCCCCGAGGCCCCAAGCCAGTGGGTTTTCATTGTCTGGACCAGAATGGGGTGCAGCAGGAATTTGGGTCTGATGCCAAAGGTGGCAAAAAGACTCCCCGCTCAACGCAGCTTGGAGCTGGTACATATGTTTGAATGGCAGTGTAGGAAAGCCAGCCATTTCAGGCTCAAGCTGACTGTGGTTTTTTTCAGAAATGAAGTGCCATAAGATGCTTTTGTAATTTGAGGGGATGTTCGGGAATGCRTACGCATTTCCCCTCCCTTGATATATATTGGTATATATTGTACAGAAGATCTCTTAGAGGACACAGTACTTTGGATCTATAAAACGTTCATGACTCGCGCTCTGATAGTACCAGCTGGCAATCTAGGTTTTTGTGTATTTTATTTTGTATCTCAGTAGCAATTTATTAAAAGACTATGAGAGAAAGCACATGTGCAGGCTGATATACTTTCAATAAGATTGTGATTTTCCAAGCAGTGTAGGAATGTTAGATACAATTAAAATGCCACATTGCTGCCTGTATTCTGTTTTAGGCATCTGCCCTTTTTTGGCATAGCGAGGAAAAGCAAAATCTGACCTGTAGCATCTCAGATGATGAGTGTGAGTGAGACCTGGCTTATTTTTTCAGATGCTAGGTGGATTTGGAAGGACTGGTACTTAGGGGAAAAAAAAACCAAATAAATGAACAAGTTGCTTCCTTTTCTTCTAAATTAAAAGAGTGCTAGGAAGTAAAACAAACTGTGGAACTTTATACTATCTCTTGCTGATGTTTGTCAGAATAATATCAATATTTACAGGGTGGCACCATTCCTGTGTTCTAAACTGCCATTTTTACATGCCTGATAAGTCATCATATGTTTATTTTCCCCCCTTATGCTACTATAAGTGCTTTTCCCCGTGGGCTCATTACAGCTTGTTTCTTCTTGAGATAGAGCAATATGGTCCTCTGTCATAAGTCACATACAATGATAACAGGAAAAGTACCTGTGTGTTTGGGCTTCCAGTTTGGCTGCTGTTTGGGATGAGTATGTCAGGGAATTTTAGTCTACAGACAAGTTTTTTTCCCTTGATGATAGATAAATGGTGCTTTGAGACAGCTGTCAAATTGGGGAGAAAAGCAGTCATCTCCCAAGGCCTGTCTGTAAAAAGAGATCTGCTTTTTGGTCTTCAGCATGCCTTGTTCTACCTGGTTTTGACTTCACTTCTTTTGGGGAAGAAATGACAGATGGTAGTATTACCACATGCCTTTAACACTCCCAAAAAAGATATCACTAACAGTAAACAGGGCAGATCTGTGGATCCTCCCTCTTATTTTCTGTGCACAAGAGACAGTTAACAATGTCAACATTTAAATGATTGTCAGTAGATGTGGGTTAACACCTTTCCTGGCTCTTAGTTGACCTTATTTTCAGTGAAGGACAGTGTACTTCTCCACCAAGAGAGCAACTGGATACAGGATTACATGGGAGTTGAAGCACTGTTGTTTTTAACTCCTTATAGGTGGTCAGCATCAACTCCAGGAAAAGATATATGATTAACCCTGATAATCCACTTCAAGATCACAGCTTTAATTAAAATCCTAGTAGAGATGAGACAGAGAATCTGTCTTGATTTAAAAATGTGCTTTATGGGAGCAGAAGCATCCCATAGATGTATTTACTTCCTCTTTACTTTTCATTAACATGCAATGATTTTATTGGGCACTGTAAGTAGACCAGTCTTATTATTTATTTATAATATAAGCTCTGATGCTATGTCACACAGTATCTTCACAGAGTCAAGCTGCACCGTTTGTGTTGACTCCTTTTGAGCTGTGGCTTTGTGGTGTCAGTTTGACCACGCAGAGTGCAGTGTGGAATGATAAGTAATCAGATGAACAGCTGAATATAGGCCAAGAAAATGCTGAAGGTTGTCATAATATGAGCCAAATACGTGAATCCCTAAATATAGGCAAAGATGTCAATGTTTAGATTGAGAACGGATGAAGAGAGTTGTCATGCTATTGCTCAGCGGAGTCTTCACTTCAGAACAGTAACATTAATTCCAGTCTTGTTTGTAAGATAGATACCTAGTCAATTGATGGTAAAGAGAAGTGTAAATGTAAGGTTATTTTATGTACAACTGATTTGGTCTTGTAGTGTTATATACAGTAATGGCAAAAGTATACTTGCATTTTATTCATACATGACAGGGATACCTGTGTGTATACTTATGTGCACGCATATATGTAAGTGTAGATACAAATACCATGTAGTCATGAATATATAAGTACACAGATAAAAAGGTGGGTTCAGTGTAAACATAGTGATTGAGGAGTTCTTAAGTGTAACATTCCTTATAAAAACAATAAAAATCTGGCATCCCTAATTTTATGGTAAAAATGGTTCCTACTTCTGTCTAAAAAGACTATAACAATATATTATTCTGTGATTGCCTCGCTGGTGATATGTGCTTTTGGAAGAACAACGTTGTAGTTCTCCAGCTAATGGGAATAGAATAAAGCTGTGAAGAATATAGTGAGCAAAAGACAATGTTGCAGCTGGAAAGTGTTGCATAAAAATGTCCATAGGGTTATTGAGTTGGGTTATTCCCTTGAGCTTCTGACACCGTAATCCATATTCTTAGCATCTTACAGAGGGCAGTTTGTTGGGTAGAACATTACAAGTCTGATCCACCTCTGTTCATTTGTGAGATTCCTCAGACCTCCAAGTCTGTGCAGTCAAACACATTGGGTTTGTAGTCAAACAATCGGGTCCTTCCACAGGCAAAATCAGGCTGAAGAGGCCAAAAAGTAACAGGTCTTCCAAAGAAATTTGTACCTGTCATCAAGGAGAATTTTAAGACAGATGAAAAAAACCCAACCTACCAGACTGTACCTTCAAATAAAGACAAACAGGAACTATACTGGAAATAGACTTTAAAATACTGATGAAATGAGTTGACTGTTAGTATGCTATGTTAGACCAGCCTGACTTTAGACTGGTTTAAAACATAACTTTTAAAACAGACCCCATTTTAGGCATTTATGTAGCAGGGTAAAATGTGAAAAGAATGTGTCCATAATATTTTCGAGGATTAACAGTGCTTTGTTTTAAGAAAAGGTTTGATATTCTCACAAAAGTTTGTATATTTCAGAAGCTGTCTTGATACCTTCATCTCATTCCTCCCAAGACACTTGTAACCTTACAAAAAGTTAAGGTGTTTTTTTGAAAAATCCATTGATTTTTCAAACAGAAAGAATAGTGTACATTTTCAGTATAAGCAAAGAGAGCCCCTCTGAATTTTGACAGTGTTTACATGCGCACTATCTAATGTCATCCTCTTTTGGGGGGTTTGCTTTTTTATTTAATGTAAATAGGAAAAACCAGACAAAACTTTCTCATGAGAATGGTTCTCCCGAGGGTTTCTCACTGTAAAATCTTATGCTTCACTTTTAGGTCAAACACAAACCTCATTATATTTATAGGGTAAAGTCTGAAGGTCCCACCTTGTTTGACAGGCAGCATGACTCAGCACAAGAGCTCTGCATGTGTTTCCACAGTCCTAGTAGCTAATCTTCTCTTGCGCTTAAATTTTAAAAACAAAAATACTATTATTATTTTTATTCATAAGAATTATTAATACTAATTTGTAAATCAAAACCTTTCTTTTCATGTTACTTTACTTTTTAATTATAACATTTAGGCATTCTCCCTGCGTATGGGGACACCGAAGCAGCACTGTTTGTTTTGGTTGCTAGTGTTGCATAGTATTGCACAGTTTATTGGAATCTACTATTGTGCTTCGTTATCTCTGAAATACTAGCACTTTTAGCAGGCTGTTCATTAGGAACTAATACATTTACACATATATTCCAGGCATGCCTAACCCTTCTAGTCTACAAGCCATACAGCAGTCAGTGTCTTCTGGCAGAGCGCCACAGGGTAGGGACCCCGGAGAGCCGCTGACTGCCTGCTTGCCCCAGCTGGGGATGCGAGTTCCCCCGTTGCCCCTACTTCTGCACACCCCAGTGCTGGGCAGGGGATGTAGCCTAGTGTGGGAGCAGAGCTGGAACTGTTCACAAGGATCATGTTGATCAAGAGCCATAGATCACCCCCCCCCTTACTGTATGTCACTTAGCAGAATAAAACACTCACAACCTTAAGTGAGTAACATGTACATGAAACTTGTTATATTAAATGATAGGGGATTTAAACATAGCTTTGTCTTTGCTTATACGACTGTTTCTCAGTCTGAGGTGTATATAGCACCGTGTTCCCKGAGACATTGGCCAGTATTCAAAAATGTCAGTGCCTACACTTCCTCACATGTAAGAAAGCAGATAATCACATTGTGGGGAAAGAAAGTAATGTGTGAGTTGGTAAAAATTTAACCTAATTCCTATTTCATTTTAAATCAAAAGCACTGTAGCAGTCCTGCACAAACAGGTTCCTGGATTTTTTTTTTTCTTTCCAGAGGTCAGTTAGTGCTTGATTTAAAAAGCTTGGGAAACACTGATTCACATCAGGTACTTTCGTAAGAAAAAAATTAAGTGATGGGAAATCATATCAGAAGAATAAACAGAAGACGTTCTTGGCTTCTTGTGTAGTCTTCAATAAAGTGGCTGAGTCTTACTACAAAGCATAAAAGACTGAGGCAAATTTCAGAATGTACCTTTTCAAAAATCAGGAGGTATACATTTAAAGTCTGCCTTTCAGTCAAGTATTAATTGGGTCTGTATTTTTGCCTCTGTAAATGGCTGATGCAAATCATTATAGGCATAAGTTTTTACCAATTACATTTATAAATATTTCAGTCATCTCAATATCTGATTGGGAGCATACGCATATATTTGTCATAAATTGTCCACATATAGACTGTCCAAAGCTACGCTAGCAGTGGTTTGAATCTGCTGTTTACAATGAAAAACCAGGGCTGAGTACTGATCATATTCCCTGTTGACAAAGAAGCAAGTTACTGTATGTCAGCTGCTTCATTGCAACTGCTTATATGCCAGAAAGACAATACTTAAAAAATACAAGTTTTGCCATAAAAGCTGATAAAAGATAAAGCCACAAGATGAACAGAATTGTAACGTGACATAAAGCATGGGATTTACTCAGAGGGGTCTAACACTGTCTCTATCCTTAATGATTTTTTCAGAATGGCAGAGACTCATGGTTTGATGGAGAGACTGGAGAAAGCAGTGACTCGACTTGAATCATTATTTTCAGATTCACACAGATCTGGTGGAATGGAGTGTGATGCCATCAATGGAGTCAATGGAAGTAAGTCTGTTTTTTTGAAGTACCATCTCTCTGCTAATAAAAAATTGCAAGTAGCGCACATGTTTGTCTTCTAAGAGGGAGTACAATCCCAACCCTTACGAATTCTGTATCAAAAGAAAGTAGTATTTTAAGAAATGAATTTAGAAATGTCATGTGACAAGCTTAGTCGTACACATAGTGCTAAATTAATATAGCCTGGAAAATTCAAGATTTGACTAGTCTTTTAAATATACTGTCCATATTTCAAGCTTTATCACTCTTTCTATTTTAGCATTTATATTGTTGTAGATAACTCACCAGATGAAAATGTCTGCTCGAGCCCAATTAGCAGAAGAAATGAGACATCCCCAAAATTTATAGCATAAATATTCCTGAAGAAGTCAGCAATATAAACATTGAGTTTTTTTGCCAGCCCTCTGAATTTCACAGTGTGGACCTACTTCATTTAATTGTTTAATATTCTTAATCAAATATGAGTTTGTTCGTAAGCATTTGCTCACTAAGAGCTGCCACACATCCATGGCCTTATGTTGTTATCTATTGAGCTCTCCCTTCTCAAGTGGATCTCCAAAGCACTACGTTGGAGAATACACCAAAAAAGTCTGTCTTCATTTATTCACATCATATCACCCAATGATATTTTTTCACTCCTTAATTTTTTTGTTGTTCCTGAAATTTACAGGGTAAATAACTTTATAAATGTGGCAGTTCTAATGTTGATTGAATAGAGGTGCCCTTTCCTTTCTCCAGAGCTGCTTTTTTCACCCAGACCCCAACATATATCCCTTTATTAGCTTCATGTCCTTTGCTTTCTGTATTCCTTGGCCCTTTCTTGCATTCTCCAGAGAAGAGCACATCCCAGCATGGACTCAGCTGCTGTACAGAAGCTGCAGAACAAGCAGAAAGTTGCAGGCAGCTTCCTTACTGACACAGAAGCAAGTCAGTGTATGTCAGCTGCTTTATTGTCCCTGTATGCCAGCCCTTACCCAACAACACATGTGAGGGACCTTCCCCACAGTCATATGTGCCATGGGCCTACACACTGGCAGCTGCTGTGGAGCAGCTGACTGAAAGCAGCGTGTTTCTATGGCAGGAAGGGAGCATCTTCCAGCAGGCTTCTATAGCAGGTGAGTTAGCCCGTCAGAGTAAGCTTCAGTAATAAAATGTGTACAGTCCAGAGAAAACCTAGACAGATAGTAAACTGTAGCAAAGTCATGGAGAAACACGATCCGTGTACAAACTGACAAATAAATCAATCACTACTAGGAAATCTACATTTTWAAAAAATACAGGCTTCAATCCTATAATGAATCCATTTAGGTGAATCTCTGTATTAATCCACAGCTCAGTTATTGCAGAACCAGGGCTGCTTTCAGAACAGGAGACGAACTCACCATGTGAGGTACTTCTATGAAAATTGCTATATCCTTGGCCTAACCTAAGAGCTCGATCAGGTGAAAAGAGTCACCCCCCAGGGAAGCAGAGCCTTAAAAACCCAGTAGATCCCTAGAAGAAACCAGCTGACAAACCTTGTTGGAGTGAGATTATAAAATACACCCACTAGCAGACTGCAGTAAGAAGCTGAGATGAGCCGCACCATGGGGCACTTGCCAGCCTGCACCATGTCTCCAGGCAGAGCTGTCTCATGCGGGGACTCAGGAATTAGCTTTTGCTGATGCAGTTAGGAAAGACTGTACCGGTTCTTCAGTTTAGGCGACTGATACGCATATAGTGCCACAAACATAATTCTGTATGCCTGTGTTACTGTGCTTCTGCAGAGGTTCACATAACCTCCACAGCAACTGCAGAGTTGACAGTCTTACAGAACAGGTCTCTTTCTTTTTCTCCTCTAAAACTGACACTCAGCCAGAGTGTGACCTTTTTTAACTCTCTAGTGGAAATGGAGATATATTGCTTTCTTCTACCATGACCCCCTACCCTAAAAGACCATTCCATAATTAGAATTATTTCAAAAAATAACCTTGACTTTTCAATTAATACTTTTTAAGAAACAACAAAATAATGAGGAGGATGGGAGAACTGTACCTTTACTGTTTACCTAAATGGCATTACAACAGCAGGATTGCAAACAAATCATTCAATTGCTCTGCACGGCCCACAGCAAATTCTAGTAAATGCTCCTGGGAGTTAGCTGTATTGAATAGTAAAAAATAGCATAGTTGCTTTCTAGTTTTGCGTAGGACAATTGCCATTTGGTGAACTGCTATTTAAAACTGCTCTAAAGTAAAAGATTACAATGATTCTCTTGGAGACATACACAGATTTTGACAAAGAACATAAATGGGCTTTGGAAAGCATCTCCACAACTAAAACCTTTTGTACACTAGGTCATTTGAGGGGTTTACATACAAACACTTATTATGGAAGAAAGCCCAGAAATTCCTCAGAATTAAAGGTGAGTGACATCAAGAGAACAAAAGGAGCCTTGAAGTCCTGCCTAGCTGACTAACTACATTTTTTTTTTCACACAGGCCATTGCAAACTCCAATTGCCAGAGCCTTTCTTTTTTCTGTCAAGGAGCCAGATGACTCTTGTGGAATAAAGAGGGCTTTCAAGATTATGAATTTGGACATAATTGTCATATAGTGCCAAAAGGTTAAAGCAAACTCTCTGGGGAAAGCCTGGTACCTCTTCAGAGCAATCTTCAGGCTTCATTAATGAGGGAGAGAGGCTGGGAAGAATTTTAACCTTGGTCTCTCAGATCCTACAGATGCCATAAATTCACACATGCGTCGCTCATGCTGGACCTGGCAAAGGTTCTGAGGCATAGACAAGACATGAGGATATGTCAGGGAGTAAAGGGAGAGCTGGAAAGCATCCAAGGAAAGATTACTTTTGCTGTCCTAAAAGGTACCACATAAAGCCATTTAAAAGCCAGGTGCATAAGAAACTGAGTCTCATCTGCATTTTCTGATTGTCCACTTTGTCAGGAAACTGCTCTGTGTACCATATAGAAAATAGCATTTTTATTCCTCTGTTAGAATGTATAGYATATATATAGTCAATGGGATGTGTCATCTAGAAGACTTGTTTGAGTTTTCTTTATCCAGTGGCAGTTTTGCAAGGTCAGACAACAAAATAAGAAGATTACAAAGCCACATCTCACTGCATAAATCCACTGTCAACCTATTCTAAAGACTCTATCTTACTGGAAATTGAATTGCTTGCTTTTAAAAGCCACCAAACAATACAAAGATCTTCAGGAATGGGTGGGTGGTATAAAAATAGTTGTTCAGTACAGTGCAGATTCTTTTTAGGGGATAATATTTGTTTTATGTACAACAGTAGAATTTTGTTAAGACAATCGTGCTTATCAGGCTACTAGTCCTTTGAAGGGCTGAGAAATGTTTGTTTTAGCACCTGTTATTTTAAGACAAAAGAGGCTTCCCACCACATTATACAGAGTAAATTCTCTTCATGTTCCTAGCCAAGTTCTACCAAGAGCAGGGTTTTTTTTCTTTCTAGCTAGGAGAAAATCATTATACATCCTTTTTCACTGATTTCACAAATCAATGAGTATGGCAGAAATTAAGTTAGAGTAATTTTCCCTGTTTCTATGGTATTTCTCCTCCATCTGCTACAAAGGAATGTCCTATGCATTATGTAATTTATGAACCCATTATAATGGAATGCTCTTCTTCTATAGGCATAGCACCGTATGTTGAAGCCTTTGATAGGCTGCTGAATGGAAGTGTTGCGGAGTTTCTCAGGTACAGCAAGATTCTTGAAGGTGATGTGAAGACACATGTGAGTATTTACTAAGATTTTCTCCCCATGATATAAGCATACAAGTTTTGKAATCTGTGTGATCAGCCTTGATTGCTGAGTAGAGAATCTTAATAGCAGTACTCTGAATTATTAGTTCTTGTAGTAGTAATAACCTGGCATAACACACTGAGGACAGTTGGTTCAGGAAGGGCAAAAGGCTGTATGGATTCATAAGAAGAGACTGTTCCCCTTCTACAGTGCCAAAGGTTGAAGACCATAGTATGCAAAATATATAAATATTCTCAGTCACAAGCAATTTGAATTGTCCTGTTTGCAGGGCAGGAACACAATTAAGAACACAAGTCAACAATTGAGTAGCAAACAATAGGTGGGTCCGAGCAGTGATAACTTCTTGTGGTTGTCTTCTAGGCACGTGTGTCATCATTCCAATCAATGTAGAGATTTTGTTCCTTTGATTGGTTGTTTTTATTACTGACATCTCTTTCATTTGGAACAATATAGCAAACTAAAAAATGAGTATGTCAGACATTTAAATGATCCTTTTTTACCACATATGTCACAGCAAGGAAATACTATGCTATCATTTTCATGATGAAATTACTTTGTAACCTTACAATATCTTGTGATCAGAGCTTGTTTGTTTCATTTTATTTTTTTAACCTGTCTTCTCTAAAACTGGTAGTGACAGAATGACAAAGGATGGACTTGTCTTACCAACAGCTTACCAATATAGATTTTGCAAAAAAAAACACACACAAAAGAGCCAGGGTCAGTTTGAGCTGGATCTGAAGGAGTGTGAAGCTTTTGACTTTTTCTAGTAGATCCATGCCATCAGGCCTTTCTCCATGTGTACGTTTCCCAATTCATTGCAGCTGCTGCTCTACATAACAAACACTGTAGCCAGAAAAACATGCAGTCCTACAAGCTACTGGGACTTATGCTGCAAAGCCAGCATAAATATTTTGCAAGACAGCCAAAGTAACCAGTCTACTCACAGAGCAAGAGCTCTGGGATTATTCTGTGAACTGTGTTTTCTCTGTGGTGTTACATGTTCTTGTTGGTAGGGTAGAGTTTCTGACCTAGTTAGGCCTAGAAAACTGGAGGGAGTAAGGACACCAGGCAATTCTAGAGGATCTTTGTGTTTCTAAGGAAATGCTGCACTTCCTTTTTATTTGAAAAAGCCTTTTCACCTTAACAGTTATACTATAAGCTACAATATATGTACTTTGTTCTTAAAAGAAATTAGGGAAAAATTAGTAAACTCCGGGGGGGTGGGTGGGAATTATCAACCTAACTGAGCAGAGAATTGCCCCCTGGAAAGGATCGGTTCTAGCTTTGGTCATTACATTCATTAGACACCATTATTTTGCAGTTGATTTCTCAACAGTCTAGATCTGAGAGATACAGAAATAGCCTTAGTACCAACACTAAGCAGGGAAAAAAATTGCATTTAACATTCTAAATGACTAAAACCTTTTTAATATACACTATCTGTAAATGTTTAAATCAGTAAGTGTCTTAATTTATGCATTTGTCACTATTTGATACTCACAATTGAGTCCATATAAAAGATTATTAATAATTTGTCTGCCAAGTCTGTGGATAGTCCCTAGGATATTGTTGATGATAGTGTAATGCAAACTGTGATAAGGAGTATTTGTTCGGACTATGAGATTAGACATAAACAACTTTCCCTTACATAAAGAAACTGGTGATTCTGATTGCAGCCTACTAAATATTCTGAAATCTTAGATTCTGAATTTACAACATGAAGCAGACTGTGGTTGCCTTATGCTCGTGCTTATCACTGAAGCAACATCTGTGCTTTACCTTAACAAGTGGAACAAGGAGTATTTTTCTTCTGGGTGTCTTATAGACCATGTGTCCTCAGCATTATACTTGCAGCTGCTGTCTCTTTCACATAATGAGCTGAAGGGAAGGTTGTATTTTATTTCAAAAAACACCTGTTGCCTAGAAAAACCTCACATACCTGACTGACCAGAATGGTAATATGAGAGAAAGAGAGACTTCATATTATGCTAAAGAAATGAGGGGTTTAACATGATGTGTTTCGTGCTGATTGCTGTAAGGATTGTGTGGTTTGTGTTTCTGGTGAAAGGAAGAATACAGCCATAACCAATATTTGTTGGGGAGCCCCATTCCTATTTTTTCAGCATGCTGTACTCTAAATAGTCTATTGAAAGAGAACAAAATAAAAAAGAGAATTAGTAGCTAGCTCCTGGCTCTGTTAAACACAGCAGCACGGTGGATTTTACAAAGATTAGTTTATCAAAGAAGAGTTCTGCTTAGACTCAATCTTGAGAGCAGCATATTTCCCATTCAAATTACAGTACATGCAGTGGTGAATCTCTGAGGTCAACTGCATTAAAGAAACTAACCACTTTTTAAAAGACAGAGAGAATGGCTAGGGTTTTTACTTTGTCTATTTAAAACAAATTATCCTAAACGGCTAAGATGAGATCTTTTTCCTGTCCTGTCACTGTGGAATAAAAATCTGGTGATTATATGGGTATTTCTATGAAATACGAAGTTCCCTACAGGCACAGATTTTATGAAACCACTTTCTGCTGTCCATGTCATAACTATCGAGCATGTGAAGTCAGTGAAAGAGTGAGTATGGCCAGGACTGCTGCCAACCAGCTGTCTTTGGCCTGACATACCAGTGTCTTGGAGGCTGTCACCAACTATTACAGGTTATAACAGCCCTGAAGCTGATTCACCATGTGTGCCAACATTGAACCATTCTTCTGTCAGAATGAGGGAAATTCAAAAGCAGTATAAAGTAGACTGTGGGTCTACAGCGTAGGCAGTTCTTTTATGCCCAGCAGATAGGATAGCACTGGCTGATTGCTGGATCACAGAGACATGAGTCCCATCACTTTGCCCAGATGCATCCACCACTACAGAAAATGTGCTGAGGATGACAAAGAGCTGCCTGTGGAAGACACAGTCTACCTTCAGATTGTGTCCCAGTGAGGAAGCTGGTCAAGCAGGTTTGATGTGCTCTTTGCCCTGTCAAAGCAAAGCAAGCAAGATTTTAGAAGGCCAAGAAGCAGGTTTTTGTGATGTGTTTATTATGAGCTTCTTCACATTGTTTTTGTTTATGTGATATCTCAGGTGGTGGAATATTTTGGCTTGAGTTTGAATAATGTACCAGATGAGACATAATGATAAGAAGAGAACGTACTAGTTCTACAAGAGAAAGACAGATAACGTAAAATTTCCATATTTTAGTATTTTATGTGGTACAGAGCAGAACAGAATTACAGCCTTCCTGTCAAACACATAAACTAATACTTGCCTTTTTTTTATTGTTTATTTGTAAAAATCTTTCAACCTCCCAACCCCACCAGTTGAAAGAACAGATTGTCTGAGTGATTCAGTTATGTTCCCTCTTCTCTCATCCAAGCTATTTAGCTTGGAAAGGAAAACTATAGAAATATGGATGCCTTTTCCCTGCTCTCTTCCATCAACTTCCAGCTGCTGAAATGCAGAGCTCAGACAGACAACCACCTATATTGTGGGTTTGGAGCATTCAGAAATAAAAAGGTTGTTGGTTAGCTTGSTACTTACTGGGAGAGAGTTTAGATACAATTCATTACATATATGACTACTTGAACAAGATAGCAGGAAGCAGCAATTCACAGCACGTTATCCAATCTGCAGGGGTTCTCTGTGTGCATGYACTGATTTGTTATCATCATGAGCACGGGAAGCAATGTTCACCCCACAAACATTGTTTGTATGCACATACCCACAGAGTTTCTTTTCCTTACGTATTACATGAAAGCAATGGCATTCTCCTCTCCTTCCAGGCATAGTCCATTTAAATATAGACAGACAACTGAAAGCAGGAGTTATCTTTTATGAGGTACATATGCACTTTGCAAAGTGCAGCTCTGGTTTGGCCTATCAGTGAAGTTAAAAAATCCTAGCTTCCTCATTTTTTCCAAAGAGTAGTTATTACACATGAAATAGCTGCATCCTGTCTTTTCTTGTGAGAGAAGTTGAAGAATTAGTCAATGACTTTCATAGCCCTGAACTTTGAACAGGATGTGCGGCTGTCTGTGATGCACCAAAAAACACTTTTGCGCTTTATCTTACCTAATCTAAACACAGACTATCAAACCCATTATTTGACTGATTCCTCATTAACAAGGCAATTTGCTTACAGGGCAGCAGAATGCACAAGTGTACTCTCGTGTTCATCTTTTGTGCCCAGAGGCTGTGCGGTTTTAGGCATTGTGTTGAAGGTTGAATTAGAGCTCAGAGAGGAGGATGATGTCAACATGCCCAAAGAGAAGCTTGCTGTCAGGCTGCCTTTGCATTTCTGTGACAGGTATTTTCTGCTACATGAAATAAACACCAAACCAAGTAGCTTCCACAGAACTGGGAAAAACAGAATAAATAAAAAAGAATAAAAAGACAAAGATTTTTAATAGCATACAAAATGCACTCAGCTGAAAGAAAGAGTAGTGTAGAAAACAGTACTGCTATCCACCAAAAGTGAAAAAACCCAAATAATCATCAACCAAAAAAGGAACCTTGGAAATCTATCAATATTAAAGTTGATTTTATAATGCTAATTCAGCTATATTTCTCACCCTGTATATGTACTACAAGATACTTCATAACATAAGCAATAAAGAATGTTCACTTTAATATGACAAGAAAGATGGAAATGCAATATACACAATGTAGCCAAGTGGCTAATCCAGAAAAAGTATCATTTTTAGGAGTTTTACAACTTTTGATTGCTCTGTTCCAAAGGACGACTTCACTTGTGGCCTAGGGATTGGATCTGGCTTTCAGAACAAGCAGGACTTATTGGGTCAGGTGCGGTGGTGTGCAGACATGGTTGCACCTGTCTGACTGTAAGAAAGACACCTGGTTGGGAATAAAGATGGCTTCTGAGCATGGAGAACCTGTCCATTGCGAGTCTAGACCAACATCCCCCTGAAAGAGTGGGAGTTTTTCCATTAATTTTGATGGGAGCTGGATCAGGCTGTTAGTTTCTTGACACTGACATTGCAGTAAATACCACTTGCTTTTCTTCTTATTTAAAAAGGCAAGGAAGAGACAAAAGTCAAACAGGCTCTGTTGAAAAATACATGCCATGGTGGCCAATGCTGGGCATTTAGTTGTGTATTGCTGGCACGAGAAACATGCACCTGTAAATTTAGGGTGGTGGTGGTGGTAATATATAATGAGAACGTTCCATACGGCATTGCCTCAGTCAGAAACATAAGAAATCAGAAACACAAACAGTCAAGGCTGTCCACACTTCTTCATAACCTGTTTTCATGGGGCTTCTTTGCATATGGAGTAGTTCCTGACTAAACCCATAAGTAGCTATGTTGACTTCAAAGTAGTGCAGTTCATCAGGGACCATTTTTTGGGTAAGGGTCTAAAACTGTTGGCCCCTAAAAGCAGGGATTATATCTGTATGTGGTTACCCAGTACAATGGGATTTTCTTATCTCCAAAGGATGCCAGGAAAAAGGTATCAATGATTTGAGTGGGAAACCTTATATGCAACGGGAAACCAAAGAAAACTCCATCATGTTTGCCCAAGAAAATGTTAAAAGATAACTTGCTCATATGAAAAAAATTCCGATAGTGAAGGGCTCTTTAATTGACCAGATGAATTCAGAATAATATCCAGCGTTCAGACTAGATTTAGGATCCATATTTTACCAATCAATTTAATTAATGATTGGAGCAAATAATCAAGGCATACATTGTATTTTCAGTCATTTGAAGTCTAAATCAGAACTGATCATCTGCTCTAGCTCATGCTAATTTTGCTATCATCTAAAAATTTTTCACTGAAGCCCTTTAAAAGCAAATTTGAGTCTACTGACAGGAAACCTGTTTTTCCTGGTGGTTTTCCAGGAGAAGTAGTGTATAGACCTAGAGGCATAAGAGCCCCACAGGTTGAAAACCACTGCGTCAGCTTAAGCAAAAATCATAAGGTGATAAAATTACATGGCTAAATTAGCTAGCTAAATGACGGGTAGCTTTAGTGTGTGGACCAGCTGCACTCACAGCCACAAACACAGTGTGAGAGTGTCTCAATGAGCCTGTTGCAAAGCCATGGCGTAGGACACTTGCCAGTGTAAAGCAGGGAGAAACTTATTAGGGAGGATTGGAGACATGGAGTTGGCACAGATCCAAGGTCCAGGAGGAAGCCTTGATAAGGTAATCAGAGTTTTTACTTTTCTCTCTGATTCAAAGCAGTCCAGGATTGGGAGGGCATAGGTGGCAGTCATTTCAGGCACTCAACCTTGGAACAGTGAGGTCTGTGGTTCTTATAGTAGTAATTTCCAGTGAACCACTGGCAAATTAAACTATCTTGATCCATCAGGAAAACCAAGACAGAGGAGCAGAGAGACAGTATCCCTGCTTTTGTCATCAGCATGAACCTCTTGTGACTGAAAACTGTCTTTACTGGCATCAGTGCTCATGGTTCTTATTTCTCTTGTGAAGAATTACGATTTTTCAAGTTGGAGCGGTAACATTATTTAAGCCCATTTATTTCAAGCTGAGAAATATACATCCATGAATGTTTTGGGGKTTTTTTTTACATTTTTTTCTGTTTTGGGACACACATCTCCCATGCTTGATTGATGTCATTTGTTGCTACAGGCTATGAGCAAGTCTTTTATTAATTTTCAGTCTCATTCTTTCTGAAAAGCACGTGTACACTCTTTTCATTCATCCTGCCTCCCCATCCCTGACCTGCTTTTATTTTGCTAGTTGGTGGTTGCAACTGTTTTGAGTGTATAGAAATGCTGGGCTTGGAAACTGAGAAGGCTGTTCATTGTAGTCAGCAAAAAACCAAACAATGAGCTCAGAATCTGGCTCTTCAGTCAGTTTCTAGTAAAAAGGAGTTCAGTGAATAATGAGAATTAAGCCACAAGGGAAACCAATGCGCGGTTTGAATGTTGTTTTAAATAAGCTGGGAGTGCTGTCAGGACTGATGAGGGTAGAATGTGGCCACAAATAGGTATTGCCTCTTTTTATCCAGTATGAATTGCATGATCAATATGGCCAGATTTCTGAATGTTGAAGAGTCCATTAGGATAGATTAAACCATGTCACTGTCACTGCTAACTTCTGTTAGTCTATTGACATCCATAAATTAAACTATATATTTCCATAATTAATCTGAACTGCAAAGCAGTTTAATTTTTGCTATTTTGTTTCATAAGTTTAATGGTATGTTTTAGTCTAAATCCCAGAGCTATAATAAAAAGATTGGTTTAGGATCTTGAAGTAGATCTTTGAGGCTGAAATATTTCTTTCTTGTTGCTTTAATACATGTTCTGTTTAAAAAACCACCGTAGGTCAGATCTGCTTTTCAATCACATCACTGTGCATGTAGATAACTACCTTGCCTTTCAGAGAGGCTGAGGCCCCCTCTCCAAGTAAATGTAGGCTTTTGGTATTTAGCACCTCTGAAAAGGAAAGCATGGTTCAGGTGGGAAGAAACCTTAAATACCATTATAGATGTGTCAGCTTTAAGCTTTGAACTTCCTTCCATGTTAGCACATTTTGGTCGGGGTCTAGGATTCTTTCAAGGTGATAAAAGTGGAAGTGAAGTTACAAGGAGACAGGTTCTGGCACTTTTAGCCTTTGAGTTGCTTTCAGGGAGCTCAGTGGGACTACTTGTGGAATGAGGTAGGCAATGTCACCAGTTGTCCTGAAGTGTGTGAGAGACAGAACATACACAAATTCAATATAAGAACCTATTTATCCAAGCAGTCTCTCTAAAGACAGTGCAATTTCTTGGAAGTGAATGGTTCTCCAGTCTTTGTATCAGGGAATTTGGTATTTGTCAGACTCAGAAAGTCAAGAAATCAGCTCCTCAGTGGGGTGCCCAGTGAACACTGCCAAAAGAATATTTATGAAGTGATACCTCAACAAGTGCTGTAACCTTTGTAATTTACAGAGATAAGCATCTGGAGTTCCTAGAACTTGTATTTGTTAAATCAGGGACACATGAATGACATCCCAAACCTGTGAAATCGTAAAGCCTTTTCTGAAATTTCCTCAGCATGGATTTGGACCTTCACTGAGAAGGGCTTCAGAGAGAATAGCTGGGGATAGAGAGTGGGACTGCTCAGCAGCAGACCTCAGGGGCAAAACAGCCCATCAGAGAAATAACCGGCGTGCCTGCAGCCAGTGCAGGCAAAAGCACGTTTGTACAGATGACAATGAGACCTGCAGGTCCCTGAGTTCTCTGTGGTTGTCTGATGTGCTGGTTTACAGCGTCTCTTCCATGTAGGACATGTAGGTTTGCCTTTCCTCAGTCTCTCCACAAATAATTCCTCGACACAGGCAACTGTGCCCTCCAAAGAATTCTGAACTCAGATGTCCATGGGAGAAAAAAAGGAACCTGAATTTAAGAAACGGCTGATCTTGATAATAGCCAAAGCTTGGACTTCATCTATTCAGTACATTGTGTGTGGTTCCTATTTATTTAAGGAACTAATGCATGCTTTCAGAGATACACAATGTAGCTCCAAGTAATAGTAGAAACTAGAAGCTTTGGAAGTCTGTGAAACTTCAATGTACCACAGTTTCCGTTCCTTAATGAAATCCTGAAGTGGGCTGGTTTTCCTTTCCCATCTCTCTTTGAGAAACCTGCTTGCTTTTGCAGGCTAGTCAGGATGAAGAGCTATAAGAGCGCCTTCAGGAAGATTGTGGCTAACTTCCGTAAATGCCTGTGCAGATTGGGGTGCTTTCTACTACTCTCCCTAATACTGATTCCAAAAAAATTACAATTTTGTCAGGGCATAACCTTTGACATGTGATACAAAGGATATTCCCATAATGTCATTAGTTAAATTAATCCCCCCTGGAAAATTGCATACTTTTCTGAGTTGTCATTCTTTTACAGTGTTAGCCTTTCACCTCAGGAGTCCTGAGGACAAATTGGAGGCAGGTCAAAACCAACTGATCACTATTTGCTGTTACTCATACTCTAAAGCTCATAAAATATACTATGACAGTCTTTGGTTATTAGAAGCTCCAACCAACAATGGTGGCCTAGTATAGATTTTAGTGATGTATCCTCTGCACTGTAGAGAAGCCGTTTGTTCTCATGATGTTTTTATGTTTGTTCTTAAAATGTTTGCCTGTTTTTAGCAGCTGTTTGTTTCTATGATTATCACTAATTACATATTATAAAGGCAGAACATGACAGCACAAATTCTGCACAATCGATTTTGGGGATGTCCAGTCTATAGATAAGCACCAGAGACTGGAAGATCGGGTGTTGCAATGTGCCCATAGCATCTTTTCCTTCTACTGATGTGGAATCCTTTAAATGTAGATCCATGACTGTATGCTGTGCAATGAGGCGGCTTTGAAATCTCCAGCAGGTGACTGACTCCTTGCAGAAGATGGCAGTCTGCAATGTAAATGGCAAACCTGAATTCTTGAACATCTTTAAAACTGTTCAGAAAAGAAAGGTATTGAAAACAAAAAACCCCCTTAGTCTGTAAATAGACCACATCTTCAGTAATGTGTGGACTATTTATTTTTGCACACAAAAAATTGCACAAATCTTCTGGAATCCCTAACTATCAATACACTACACCTGTTTTTGGAACTTCCATGTAAAAGTTGAAATGAACAGAGGTCAAGAGAGATGCAGATTTTTGGCTGTTGTAAAAGAGATTAATGAAGAATTTGTGAATCTGGAAGACACAAAAGCAGACTGATCTTTAGGAGACCATCAGCTAGTCAAGAGCTTTGGTCTGGACTTGCTCTTCTTCTCTGGTGGGTGGAGGTTATTAGAGATGTTTTCGGGGAATATGATCTCCTACTGCTTCACTTGGCAGTCATCAGTAGCTGCAGTGGCCCTGCAGCCAAATATTTATATCCGTGACAGACGAACAAAATAACTGACTGCTGCTGCTACCAAGATTAATAATTAATTATTTAACAAAGCTGACATTTAAATAGTCTTTATTAGGTTTTAAAGTTAACAATCCCTTGAGATCAATCAGAACAGTTCATGTCACTCAAAACTGGGAGAGCTTAGAGGAAATTCTGGAACACTGGGGCAAATTTTATTGGTGCAAAAGATGCAGAACCTATATATTCTTTATCCAAGGCAATAATTTTGTAATTAATGTAAAAACAACTGTCATGGCTTTAAATACCCCTTTACTCCAGTACATCTGTACAGTTCGTGTTTCATACAGAGAAATAAAATGGCAGATAGATGAGCAACGATTTACCCCAAACAATTCTATCCATCTGTCTTATGTCATTAGCACTGAAAGATCTTTAAGACCAATATGGTTTGAGCTCCATCAGAGGTAAGAGCTGCAAGAGCTCTGAGTGGTTTAAGTCACAGTCAAGCTTACTAAAAGGTGAAATTAATGAACCTAGATACAGATGCTACTCAGAAACAACAAATAAGTAATAGGCTAGCACTGTGCACAGTTACATGACACAGTGTTTAATACACTGGCAGATATAAACAGCTAGAGAGACCAGCACTGATATAACCTTAGATTGGTACTGGACAGGCAGTAGCAATGCTGAGAAATTTTAGCAAAAATTCCCTAATATAGACATAGCCATGGAGGCTGAAAAACACTAAAAAAAACCACTAATAGAGGACAGCTGATTGGTGGTAGTCAAATGTATCTATCTGAAAATAGAAAAGAAAATATCTGGGGTGGTGTCTGGCTCCATCAAAATCAATGGCAAATCTCCCATTGACTTCAATTTTGACTAGAATTTCAACCCTGTTTTCTGCATGGACCAGTAAGAGAAAGGTGACAGTTTTTTTCTTTCTTTCCTTTTCCTTTTCCAGTATAAAGTGCTCTGTTTGGAGAACTGCCACTGACTCTTCAGCATTTGGCCCACTTTTAAAAAAATCCCTATCAGCCAATTAGCTGTACAAAATAAATACTGTCTCTTCAGCTGGCCTGGATAGTTTCTATGGCAGCCCCATACTTAATCTGAACTTCATTCTTTTTCCATTTCTTGCTTCTCCCTTCAAGCCACCAGCCACTTCACCACTTCACTTTGAAGAGGCTCTTGAAAGCAGCATGTAAAAGACAAACTGTTTCTCTTCCTCTGGCAGTACTGTCCCTTTTAGAGAAAGACTGGGGTCTTTGCTCATAACAGTGAAGCTCCATCTGTAATTGTCATTTGCTGTCAGTCATTGTGTCTTTTGCTAAACCCAAAGGACCCAAAATTATTTTTGCAGGAACTGTGATTAGAACTCTGGACCACTAAATCCCAATTCTTTTCCCTCATGTCCTCTTTACTATTTTGTTTCAGAATAAAGTCATTATGTATATTTTAGAAATCCAAAATGTACATAGATCTGTATTTTGATTTGCAAATTATCACTGTTAATGTTTGCATGTATATACATGCAGATGTGTATTATTCTCTAACAACAGAAGTCCAGTGGATTCTGATATTTACATTATGCTTTTCAGTGCTATGACTCTGAGGAAATACGTTATTAAATATAATAACATTTGACAAATTTAATATTATCAGGTCAATAGGGTAATTTTCTTGACTAAATTTCATTAGCAAATCCTTTGTTTGTTTCTCTTACTTCTATTTAGTTTTATTATTTTTTTTCAAAGACTGAATTTACTTGTAACTTGAGATCTGAATGCATGTGCCTGTTTCTTTTTGTAGTTTGCCAAACTGTTGTCACATAAATTATATTTATATTTATTAGTGCTTGGATACCAGAGTGATGGGCAACTTAGATTGAATAAATCATTTAAAATGAGAAAGAGATAGATCCTAAAATCACATCTACTCTGGAGAACTAAACTTTGCTAAAGCAAACTGGTAGTTTAAGCTTCAGGTTCAGTGCATCTATGTCTAGTAAGTCTGAAATAGTGCAAGGTTGGGTGGAATCCATACTCACTCTACTTCAAACAGGTCAGAAGCATTGTCACCATTAGATATCTCTCACAGAGCCTCTGGCAATTTTTCAAGCAGTGGCTTCTGGGAAATATCAAAAGTTGGCATTGTACTGTGACAGAGAAGGTTAAACCAGTTGCTATTAAAAAGATGATTTCTAAATATGTATGATTCCTCCATTAAATTCTGCAGGCTTAACTGTAAAGATGCCTGTCTATGCTGTTACTGCGATGGTGACAGAGAGGTCACTCACTGTAGTCAGCCACAGGTTTCAACAGGCATGGAATTGGGCTGACACTGCATACATGTCAGATTTCGGCTCTTCCAACCATTATCAATCACCTAAGTCAGCTATCAAACACACCTGAGGTAAAGGATCAAGACACCTTATTCCACACTTTTCTGATGCAGAAACTGAGGTGGTGAATGGAACGCCACACGGTCCTGGCATTCAGGTCCACAGTCACAGCCGTCTCCTCCAGCTTCTAGAACAAACTGCTAAAAGCAAAATAGGAAATGCTTTGAGGAACTTGCTTCCTTCAAAATATTCACCTCAGCTGAGGAATCTGTCTGATGATTGCTGTGTCCATGCATAATCCCAAGAATGCCAAAAGGATTACCCAAAGTTTTTAGATGTCAATTACCTGTTGCTCCAAAATATGCCCATTTCTATCTGCAGATAGATGTGTGCAAGTTTGTGTTCTAGTCTACTCTGATAAATTTACTCATGATTCCCATGCATTTTTGACACTCAGGCTTCATTACTATCATTCATTATAACTGAAAGAGTTTCAGCTGATTTATTCTGTGGCAATCTTTTGGCTGAGCTGCACAAGTTGTTGAGAAAAGTGCCCCCTGGTCCATTTTCACTCATTAGTCTTAACTGGATATGGGGGTCTAATGAAAGAGTCATCTCCCTATAAAAAATAGTGCTGTCTGCTTAGTTACACAGCCTGCCTGCTAAGTAGAAGGAGGTAGCAATGAAGTGTCACATTTCAAAGACTATAAGAAAGAATTGGAATGGTGATAGACTGAACTAATGCATTCTTAATGAGAAGAAACTCTTCTATTACTTTGATGGGATGCATGGAAAGAAGTACTGCATGCTCGGAAATAGTAAAACTCAGAAAGCCATTTTTAACGATGTTGGAGAAAGAAGGAAGTAACTGTGGCAGAAGTCTTATAAAATTCTGCTTGTAAAATGCAAAAACTGTGTTAGCATGATGCTTTGATTAAGATTTAAATTCAAAGGTGAGAGATGTGAGTACTCTGATTCCTACACAACTAAAAACTTTTGGGGCTGGATAAATTTTGGGCATACAGCACAAGCCTTGCAATCAATATCTAGTCCACTGACCACTGAATGTTTCCAACATCCTGTAATAAATTTAGGATAATAAGAAAATGCAAAAAGCCACACTTTTAATGCACCAGAGGTAACTCAGAGTGTTACTAATGGCTTGAGTGCCCTCAATATCAGAAGATTTCTTAAAGACAGCTCCCAGGCATTTTGAGAAAGTGGCCTTGGCCACTCTGCAGTAGAGGAGGAGCAGTAATAAACATAAAAGAGTAATACATGTTTGGAGGAGAAGTACATCCTGATTCCACATCCAAAGTTTTAACATCGGGCAGATGAGCAAGACACATTTATGAGGCATACTCAAGGAATGTCAAGTCTTTTAGGAACATCAGTGTACATCATCCAACAGTCTGTCTCCAGCTCTGACCAAATTCCAGTGCTTCAGCAGAAAGAGGTGAAAAACCAGACAAGAAACCAGTTGTTACTTTGTACTCTGAGTGGAGAAAAAAGTCCTCAGCCTCCATGAGTAACCAGTGGGAACCCAAAAGCATGGATTTAATGCAGTGTAAATGAAGTGCCAAACAGACACATTTTTTAAACCTCATTGATGCTACCAGCTCAGTGTATGTTCAAGAACTCACAAAACAATCTTAATTTTCTATATGTAAGAGCACTTTGCTCATGTTTTATGATCTGTTTGATCAGCATTGAAAGCTCTATCTTAAAATAATGCTGGTTCTTTGTAGGAATTTGGAAGATCCCTTCTGAACTTCACTTCTTGGATAGTTGGAAATCTTCTTCTAAATTTGAGACTATGATTACTCATGACCCAGTTTACAGACCTGTGATCATGTGCTGACACCACCATTTTCTTCCTTCTCTGTTATTTATATTCCGTATGAGAAAGAATCATCATATTCCTCAGCCACTGTGTTGCTAAGCAAAACAAGTGAAACTTAAAATTTATCTTTGTATGACAGATACTCATTGCTCTAAACATCCAAATAGGTTTTCTCTGCTTCAATTCTCATCTAAGCTCATCTTTATTTAACACAGATGACTAGTGCTTTACACAGAATTCCAGAGGAGGTCCTCTCCAATGGTACTAACACTTCAGTAGCTCTACTAAAAATATTTTGCCACATCCATTGTAGAACTGCATAAGCTCTTTTCACAAAGYCACCTTCCTGGCTTTTATACTTGCATTTTCCAGACTTCAGCATTTCCAATTAATCAGTTCTGTGTTTACACCCAAAATTATGCATTGTTTTAAAGGGGCAGGGGGGAGGACTGCTAAATTTTATCCTGTTCATATTACCTGTGCCAACAAAGTTGTCTTTCTCTTCTCAAGTGATGAGTGAGTCCTTCTCAACAATATTAAAACCTCCTAACTTTGTGTTGCCCATGAATTTGTTGAGTGCTCACCTAATTCTTGCTCTTAGAATACTAATAAACATATTGATGGTTCCTAAAACTAATCCCTGAGAAACACAACTAGCAACTTTCCTCCTCTCAAATAACACCACCTGTAATACACCCTATTGTTGTCTCCATTTATCCAGCTTCTTATCCAACTTAAGAGTTTTTATACTAATTTGCATCATTTCCACTTAAAGTATGAGTTTCCTATGAGGACCCACAATAGGCATTTTATATAATATCTAAATATACTAGATCTGACACATTATCCTTGTCTAAGAAACTGAAAACTCTAAACAATCCCCAAAAGTAATGATTTTAACCACAGATAATCCCATTGTAATTTCTCCCATTTTTAATTTCCATATGTGTTTTTAATCACTCATTTCAAATCCGTTCTAAATGTGCACGGTGCTGAAGTCAAACTAACAGCCATGAAATCACTTGACATACTTTTTCCCCCTCTTCTTGGGCATATTTGCCCAATCCATCATTGCATACTTCTGTCATCTGGTACTATCTCCAAATGATATATATTTAAAATCTTTTCTACTTGTGCTTCCATCTGCCAGTGTCTTCAGTACTCTAGAATGAAGATAATATGGACCCAATGATTTTGTCACACTAAGCTACATATATTTGACTTCCCTTTCAAGTGATGTAATTCCCATTGATTTATCATCATTCTCCTTAGCTATCCTTTCAATATCTTCATGTACATCAACTTCCTTGAAATTGGGGAAAAGCGTTTATTCAACAACAGGTAAGCTATACATCAAGAATAATGTAGGCATGCCCAACTTACCCTTCAGGTCACTGCCATGGCCTCACTTCATTGCTTTATTTCTTTATTGCTCCAGTAGATAAAAAAAATATGGCTTTGTTTTACTTTTCTGTGCAAGGTACAGTTCAACAAGGCCTTTATCCATCATTCCTTTGCTTCTATATTTTAAAATGCCTGAAAAAAAGTTCTCCTTGATAATCAAGGCCTCTTCTCACTCTTTGGGGGTTTTGTACCTATTCTTAGTATCTTGCTTTAGTTAGTTATTCATTCAGAGACTCTAGCCCTTTCCTACAATTTCTCCCTCCTGCCCAGCACGCAGATTATTTCCATTCTTAATGTAAATCCATCCTTTCCTGCATTCAAATCATTAAGTTCCTCAGGCCAGTCATCTTCATTCACTGATTTTTCTATTTTCTAAAAGTTGGCCATTCTAAAATACCAAGCCTTAGCTATAGGTTTATTTTTGTCCATCTTGCAATTTAAGAAGAACCGAATCCATTCATAATCACTTCCTCCTAGAACATTAGTTTTTGGTGAGCTGTTCTGCAAGATCCTCCTCACAAAAACCTAAGCTTAAAATAACACACACTTTGTTGTTTTATGAATTTCTGTACCAAAAAGTCAGTCTTCTGAAATGTCTAAGAATATCTAAACCTTGCTATTATTGATGGTATTTATGTCTATGTCTGGAAAATTTAAGTCTCCTATGCTCATACAATTGCCCTTATTATTTATTTATTTATCTATWTATAGAGATGATTACCCTCTTCCAAGTCTCAGCCTGTTAGACCATAATATCCTCTTTTCCCCAAATACTGTCCAAGTTGGGCCTCTTTTACCATCTTCCTTGCAGTGATTTTCATCCTAACAGACTATGTTTTATTCATGCCATCACATTTTAAGATGAATAAACACAATTTGGCTGTTTTATTTTGCTACAACATCAAATTTCCCGACTTTTATGTTTTTTAAGTTGCATCCACATGGGCCTGTATATAAAATTTCCTTGTTTTCTTTTTAGATTGAAGAAACCCGAAGGAAAAACAGCATGAGCTTCCCCACCCTTTCACAAAGTGATTATAAATGTACCTATTCATGTTAGATTAACTTAACAGCATTTGGTTTGGTTTGGTTTTTATTTAGCAATATACACTAGTTATGAATAGTTCTTTTCTTTACCAATAATGCTTTCTCCTAGTCACTACTCATGCACTTGAATGAGGTATAGGTGATACTGAAATAGCGATTAGATTCTAATCAATGATGTACATCATTCATAATGTACAGAAAACGTGTAGTGTTCAAAAAAACCAAAAAGAACAGAAATTTGAACAGTATGGAACACTGGGGAGTGTAGAGATTTACCTCCCATCCACACTGTTAGCATGTAAACATGCTGTCAGATGCAGCTTTAACCCAAATTCTAGAGGGGGGAAAATCGCCCAAAAATCTTCAGCCACCATCTCTCACAGCCATTGATCTTAGGGTCTGCTCACAGAGGATAGGCAAGGAATGAATTACAGCATAGTCCATCAGCAAATATGCCAAGCTCAACTCTTCTTACACATCACTACAGCCTAAGTTACAGTTCAACAGAAAGTTTGCAGGTTGCCATTCTTAGCAGTAGTAAATTGTTATCATGCACTCAAGTATAAACATCGCCATTAAAATGCCTAGACATTCTCTGAAGTGTTAAAATTAAGTCCTCCTGTGACTAATCTTATAAATGATAACCAAAAGATTGCATATCAACTCATTTTATTTCCTATCTGAAGAAGATAGGGAACTTAACGTTAGATTTCAAAAAAATTTATAGCTAAGCCAGTACTGTAATACATTTCTTCCAGTCAGCGTTGCTGTGATTTAGATGAGAAGCAGCAAGAAAGATTTGAGCTGTCACACTTGCCTTTGAGCTGCCAAGAAGAGGTATTGGAGGTTACAGGCTAAGGTTTAATTTATATTCCTCCTTTTGTTACAGGCAGAGATGGTACGTGCTGCTTTCCAAGCGCAGAGATCTTTCCTGGTGTTAGCATCTCAATGTCAAGAGCCTCAAGAGGTAAGAAAAGTGACCTAACGTTTCAAGAGGCAGTGTATTAAAAAGGCTGTGTTCCCATATGTTTAATATCAATCCCTGCATTTGGTTTTATTTGTTACTTTATTTATACAGTGCTTAGAGCAAGCCTTTAGAGGCTTGCTTTCAGTGTTATTAGCATGGCACTGTAATAATCAGAAAGTCATGGTTCAGAGTTAAGAACCTTTTCTGTACCAATACATATAAGATCATTGAAGAAACCAAAGGAGATTTCCACTTTACGGCTGTGAGTGGGATCAGTGT
Source organism: Phoebastria nigripes (assembly GCA_035582835.1). Lineage (NCBI taxonomy): Eukaryota > Metazoa > Chordata > Aves > Procellariiformes > Diomedeidae > Phoebastria > Phoebastria nigripes. Next base: position 1,171,858 of record JAYKAV010003010.1, on the reverse strand, counting down.
TTCTCTGGAAAGCTGGAAATGCCATGGAATAGAATGGCTTTTTGCTAGCCCCGCAGGGATGCTCTATGGCAGACTTTGAAGTCGGGGGATAAGCTATTGAGAGAAAAATCAATACTAGTCCCTAGACTCAGTATTCTCCAAGCTGAGGTCCAGGTTAGGCCAATTCTGGAAGGAAGGCAAAGCATTTTGTCAAGAAAATGAAAAACAATTTATATCAAGTTGATTTATATACTTATTTTAGTGACAACTATTTAAATCCTCCCCTCACAACTACAAAGCTCAGGGAAGCTGCGGAGTTGTGAAATCTCATCTGTAGTTTCTGGAGGGCACAAGGTTTTGGCCGATAGCACTGTATCATTCCTGGGAATAGCGATCATGCAGCCCTTCTGTGGGAGCACCCTCGAACCTTCCTTCTTGGATTGTGCAGAGAATGAAGACTTCACTTGCACAGTCTCTCCACGGCCTTCAGTTCTGTCTTTTTCCACTAGCTCCCCGCTCCATAGTTCATTAAACTCCATATTTTCAAATCAGAACTCTCTGCCACTGGTATAAATTATTGAAATTTTGCTGTCACTATTGATCTTAGAGACACAAATTAAAAGTTCTTCTAATCAGTATGTTTTAATGGCAAGGGTACTCAAGGGAAAAAAAAAAAAGCACAGATATTCCAGGCGAGACTGGAGATCTACAGAGTTCCAAGTAAGAAGGGATCAGTTGTTTTTCCAGCTGTCCCTGATCTCAGAGAGTAAAAGTGGGTCATGACTCAGAGAGAACAGGCAAAATTCCCATTGGTACAGGCCTCAAGCAGTCATTTATATTGGCTGTGAATACAATCGCACCCAGTGGCCCACAAAACTCTTCATGCTCATAGGTAAAATATTCCCCAATGAACAGTTTCCAATGGCCCATAATGTAATGCAATGTTGTGAAGTGTTGGTATTGTCCCAGGTCTGGTAAGAGTAAAAGCTATGGCTCACTATTTGGCCTCCTGTGCTGATGTGCTATCGGTATGATTTTCTCTGCTTTTCAAGTGAGAATGGCAATGGCTTCTCCCCACTTTTACCCTTACAACTTTCTGACCTCAAGTCAAGGCTTTGAGATTTTTTCAACTGTAAAGTTTAGAAACCTTCATTTAAAAAATGGTAACAAAACAAGCAAAAAAAAAAAAAAAGAACAGATGTAAAAAGAGATTCTCCAGCAATCCAGAATGACAGTTACAGAAGCATTAAGAAAAGCAACAAATAATAAAAACCTTGCTATAAACATCACCAGAGCTGGCCATGTGTATCCATATGTCTTAGTTGCACGTTATCAGGCTTGCATAGATTTCTGCTACTTGTTGAAGGCAAGAAAGTATACTTTTATCATTTAACTATCTTTTAGCACCAAGGAAATGCCACATGATATGTCTGTACACATCATTCCAAAGTTAAAATACAAGGAATATTACAGGCTAAAGTTTCTTTCTCAGTGAGAACAAACCCAGTCCAGTTACTTAAGTTTTTTTAACATAAAGACTGTTAGGTACACATTTTTGGGGCATCCAAACACAAGTTGTTGTTCATTCTTTTTCTCTTTTTTTGCACATATTTTTTGCACAGATACATTCAGCTATACTATAGACAGACCTGAAAATAATCGAAGGCTGCCTATTCTGTGCAACTTGAACAGTATTTTCCACTGCAGAGAGTGACAGTTCCAGGCACTAGGCTTTTTATATCTCCATCTCAATGAGGAAAAAAATCCTATTGTAAAGCCACATTGGTTAACCATTTTGAAAAAGCTGGTTATCACCAGCTGACCCAGGAGAAGGAAAGAAGCAGGGGTCCTCCCCCCCGCCCCCCAGGACCTTATTGATGTGATGTCATCTGGGCTCTGGTTGTATTTATAGCCTAGAGCCGCAGAGTCAGTGTGGAATCCAAACAGGAAAGCTAATCATTAGTGTATCAGAATGCACAGAGTAGAGAAAAGCAAATGAAGATGACAGCATATCTATAAATGCAAGAGAAAAGAGAGTAATTCTGTCATTCAGCTGTCTAGACTGTTTGCTTTATAATGTAAAGCTGTGAATGAGCCAGCGAGTTGCGATTATGGCATAGTAGCTTTGTAGACATTCAGAGACAGCGGTGTGGAGACTGAGGGGATTTACTGAGTTCCTGTCATGTTGGGATGTCGTACATGGTGCCTTTAAAAAAAAAAGAGGGAGGGGAAAATGCCCTGGAAAAATAAATTAGCTCAGCTCTTGCAGCTTACAAACTAATGAATAAGGAGTTCAAACAAAAAGAAAGTTCCTATACGTATAATAATCCTTAGATTTTTTTGTGCTCAGCAAAGAGAGAAATGTATATCGTACAAAATGCAGTATTTTTTCCCCTCTATGAAAATGTTGAAGCCCTAGTATTCATTTAGCTCTTTAACTCCTGCTATGAGTCACTAGCAAACATTTTCAAACAGTTAAGCTTGCTGAAGTTGCTTTTGCAGAGTTTTGCTTCTTGTTAATAATGTTGATATTTTTTCATTTGGAATCTGTTGTAGTGCACAGCCTTTATTATCTGTATATGTGAAAATAGTAGGAGCCGAGAAGGTAATTCCAGCTGGCATACCAATCTAGCATCAACTGCAATAAATTACTTCGCAGAGAGCATGTTCTGTTACTTTTTATGGTCATGTTCTATATTTGTATGTGCAGTGGAAGAGATCACATGACAAAACCACTGGTCGATATTCCTGTTTGTGTATGTCCCAGCTAATGGCTGCTGGATACGGGCTCATTCAGCAAGATGGGATTCTTCAGTTCATCCACTTATTAGAAATTATTTTCTGACGCCAAACTTCAAACATTAAAGCAAAAAAATGTCTATTATAAATTGCTTACTATATATGAGATAGTAAAGAGAAGATGGGGAATGGAAAATAAATTAGAATATTGCTATGTTCTGTGAGAAGTTGTTTAAAAAGGTATTTTGAGACCATATGTTTACATGTTGCTTGGGCAATTCAGAAGATATATTTTAACATAAACCTTCACAAAATATTATGAAATAGTTTGGATCTCAATTTTCTATTCCCCATAGTCTAAGCCAAATACAATTCTGATTGAAACATTATTTTATTGTATAATAATTTTAAAAGTTATTAGTGTTCCTGAGCAAGTTTATCTGTTTAACAATTCTTTTTTAATTTATGATCATGAATACTAACATACGAGATCACTGCTCAAAGTCACTGCACTGAATTTTTTGTGAATGGTAACTTACATACTGTCTTTTTTTTATGAGTTGTTTCACTTCACTTTAAGAGTTCAAACCATTTTAAGAGTTGCTTTGAGGGCATGAATAATCTATTGTTCCCATACTGGGAACTAGTTAATGAGGTAAGTTTTTCTGTGAATCAATATAAATATATGCAGGATGAGCATAGTCATGGTAAGAAGTACTACAAACAGATTTAAATGACACATGCAGTTCAGACTATAATGATTACGTAATTTCTCATAAAAAAATTGCTGAGTTCATATGACTGCCAGAGCTCATGGATTTAATTACTAACATTGTGCAGACAAACATTCCAATTAAATACCTAGCTTAAATATCTATATTCTGTACACAGGTGGGAGGAGAGGGGTGGAAGAAAGTGAGAGGTAAAGGAGGGCTTTCCCTTTTTTCCTAGAAAAGGGAAAAAAAACCCTGAAACCCAAGAAACTGTATTTGAAATTAGACTTACAGCCATGAGAACAAATCCTGAGGTTTTTAATTTTTTATAGTCAAGCAAAAAATCTGTTGTAGGAACAGAATACGTGTGGTAATTTCTTTGAATAAAGGACTCATTCTCAGAATTTTTATGTAGAAATCAAAGATGGAGATTTACAGTTCCCTACTCTCTGTCAGTGTAGGATTGCTCAATTTTTCTCTCTATTTTTAAAGTACTTCAGTAACAGGACTCCTGGGACTTCTTACTCTGCATCCTAGCAGRATTTGTTTTCTAATTACCTTGACTTGCTTATATCATTCCATTTCCCACTACTTTTCCTCATACTTACTGGGATCACCCTTACTGTTTTCCAAAAATAGGAAGAGCGGGATACTCCTCACCTTGTTAATTTAATTATGCAAAAGAGTTTGAGCCAAGTTTTGCTGCCATTCTACTCGGTTGACTGCTGCAAACCTGCACCTCTGTATCTAGAAATAGCTTAAGGAAGAATTTGGTTCAGTCCTTTTAAGGTCCTCAGGTCCCAAACTTAAGAAGGTGCCAAGGACAGAGCCTGAGAGTCCTGAGCTCCAAAGGGAACCCCTTCCCCCYTCCTGTTCTCTGAAATCTTGCCAAACTGCTGACATATTTCTGTTATCAGCAAGCCTACAACTGCATGTGATGTGGTCACAGCCGCAGTGATGGACCAACTGACAGTTTTCAGTTGCAAGCCTGCTGCCTTACAGTGTTTACAGGCTCACTTTTGGATATTGTTGCAAACTCTCACTCAGTTCCAGGTCCACTTTAATCCTTGATTATTGCTTCATTGTAAATGTATTGCCAGTCTCCAGATAGCCCCCTGACACCTGTTACCTCATAATTTTGTCTCAAAGGTGCTCTACTGCATTTAACCAGCCTCAAGCTCATTATATTTTCTGATCAGAGAATCATAGAATCATAGAATCATTTAGGTTGGAAAAGACCTTCAAGATCATTGAGTCCAACCGTCAGCCCAACACCTCCATGCCTACTAAACCATGTCCCTAAGCGCCACATGTATATGTCTTTTAAATACCTCCAGGGATGGTGACTCAACCACTTCCCTGGGCAGCCTCTTCCAATSCTTGACAACCCTTTCGGTGAAGAAATTTTTCCTAATCTCCAATCTAAACCTCCCCTGGCGCAAATTGAGGCCATTTCCTCTTGTCCTATCGCTAGTTACTTGGAAGAAGAGACCGACACCCACCTTGCTCAACCTCCTTTCAGGTAGTTGTAGAGAGCGATAAGGTCTCCCCTCAGCCTCCCTTTCTCCAGGCTAAACAGTCCCAGTTCCCTCAGCCGCTCCTCAAAAGGCTTGTTCTCTAGACCCTTCACCAGCTTTGTTGCCCTTCTTTGGACACACTCCAGCACCTCAATGTCTTTCTTGTAGTTAACTTCTGTAGGTATCCTTGTACCATTTCTCTTCCCTCACTTGTGTTTGCCAAAACTCCCAGGTCAATAGGCCCTGCAATGAAAAGATGGATGGATATGAGATTCAGTTCTGCCCCAGGGGCAGTGCATTCAGCCGTAAGAAGGTCCAGAGACACCTAGGGATCCAGGGAATACAGAAGGCCCATGATCAGTGCTACATTTCCCAGCCTGTACGGAAGAGAAATAGAGCCAGAGATGCACATTATCGCACACCTTTAGACTGGCTCACATCAACACCACCAGGCACAGACTCTCCAGCAGTTCATGTTCTGTGCAAGAACCAGGCTCCAGTAAGCAAAGGCTCCTTGCACTTGTTTACTCCAGTACGTCTATACTTGGACTAAGAACAGCATCACCCCATGAGGAAGACATTATCGAAGATGATACTCTGTATCTTGTCTAGCTCCTTATCTGACATACCTGCTAAGCAATTCTGGGGATCCTACAGACTCTTAGTGGAATTCTGCTGTGTCCTAAAATAATGTCCTAACATCACAGGCTAGTTTTCAGTCCCTGTAGCAATGTTCATATTCAAACTGTGCCATGTGAGATCCCACTGAGCTATGCTGATGGGACACTCCCTTTCCCATTAAGTATCATATTCTTTATTTCTGCTAAACACAAATCCAAACCAGTACACTCCCTTGTGCTACACAATTGTTTCCCAGGATTTCTGGACTGCGCATGATCTTCTAAAAGGGAAGCCACTAGGGATACAGCTGACTGAAAAGCAGGGCTTTTTGGTTCACGGGTTATTTCAATTTTTTCTAATTTTACTTTGGTCTAAATCAGACCACAACCAATGATTTTTGAATTCTGAAAGTTATGCAGACTCCAGGACTGCTTATTGAACCTGGCAGTCTTTGTCTCTGGGGAGATCTCAGGTGAACCACATGAATGTCCAAGGCTGGAAGCCTGCACCATCTAACATCCCTGTCCTGGGACATACCCCATGTGAAACCTAATTGGCCTTAGCAAAGACTCGTCAGATCTCAGATGTTGTGAACAAAACAATTGTGGCTCAACAGAACCATTTTCTGACAGAACTTTGCTACCTGGAATGCCCTGGGCCCCAGTGACATGGACTATGATCACAGCAGCAAAGATTGAGGAGTAGTAAATCAAAAGGTTGAAAACAGTTCATTAGTGTAATTGTTCTTGTTGATTAGGTGTGGGATGTTGCCTGTGTGCCTAAAGCAGGAGCACCCTTCCTTGTTGAATATACTGCCCATGGAGAGCTGTAGTGGACAGGAAAACAACATATAGAGCGTTCAAGTCCATTTAAATACCAGCCAGAGTCCTGGCCAAAAGCGTTGGGTGTGATTCCGCACTGCTGTAAACTGATGCGTGCAGTTGGTATCAGGCCCTGGATTTCTCCACTGGTTAGAAGGTATTTGTCTTTCACGTTCCTCTCCATTTGCCCTCCCTCAGAGTTTACATTTCAAAATAAACCCACAAATGACTGAACTATTAATTTGTCATGTGGGATTATGGTTTGGTCTTCTCGGTTTTTTTCCCACAAAGCACAAAATTGCTACAGCTAATATTGGCTGTTAGATTGAGAATTTATGTGCTATCTAAGAGGAATAAAAGCCAAATACCAATTAAGTCACTTTGGAAGCACACAAATGTGTCTAAGCTTCTGTGCTGATGAAGCTGACCAGACATTTCTGCAGATTTGTCTCTCTGTGTCATAGTCCTGCTGTTGCACCGCAGTGAGTTCAAGTGGCAAAACCTGTACTATTGACAAACAAATCAAATACTTGTTACACCACTGTGTTGAAGATTTACAGTTTAAGAAAACAAGACCAGAATAAATTCATGTCTCTCTGTAGTTAGTTAGGAGGAGACCTTTGAACCCTGAAAATATCAGAATACTAGAGGAATATGAATGTAGTGATCATAGAGAAAGATCTCACTGATGGTCTCTACTGCCAATCAGAAAATGCTTGCAGAGAAAGAATTGGATTAAGGTGCAGTAGGTTATACTACAATTTTAAGAGCAAAACTGTGGTACCAAATGTGAAACACTTTCTGCAAGGAGAGATGGAGATAGGCAGTGCTAAAAGAACAGTTTGACAGCTGCCAACAAAAGCTGGTAGTATTTCACTATGCAAGTAATAATGAAAAGAAAAAAAAAAGTAAGCATTTGAGGAATCTGGATGCAGCATTGGGAGGCTTAAAGTTACCAACTAGCTTAGATTCACCTCTGGAAAAAAATATATTTTCTATATACTTAAAGAAAGAGATTATTCCTCAGCCTAATCTGAACACTGATTCCATTCAGACTGTTGATACACAGCTACAACAAAAAAGTCAGGCCTTTCTTAAACCACATATATACAAAAAAAGGACTAACTTAAATTTTAAAGTCTTCTTTACAGATTGCCTTTTACAAAACATGGGAAATTACAGTTAATCTAAAACTATTTTAGTTCTAGAATCATAGCCACTCATAGCAGAAGTGCATCACACTGGTGATCACTGAAGCTACCAGTATCTTATTCCTATAGACACAGGATGGGATTCTGCTCATCAGCTTTAACTGTCAAGGTAGGCACGTTGTGTAAGGTGTCTCTCTAGGCTCTCTTTACAGTAAATTCTTCACATCTATTAATGTCTTCTAATATATAGTCTTCTAACATCTATTAATAGGTGGAAAGAATTCCTCAGGGACATCTGTTTCTTTCTACATTTACGGTAGAGGGAATCAAGTCTCAGCTGAGAGCAGATGCTCACCTTTTAAATTGTTAGAACTGAGTGTGGTGGATGCTACCCATGACATCTTTCATCCCTTGAAAGGATGAAATGTGGGATGGGACTGTACTAGACTGTTTGCAGAGATAATGGCTGTGTCTACATTAGTGTTTTAGTTCACAGTGGGACTATATCTTTCCTTCAAATCAGCCCCATTTACTATGCTGTGATTCACATTGTAGAGCAGTCTTAGGGTGTACAAAATGGGTAACTTTCTGATGAAGTTAAATGGAAGATACACTCCCAGACAGCACCTAAACCACTATTTACAGCTAGTCCAAAATAGCCTCCCCCCAAACATGTATAGTGTGAATGTCAGATCCTTAGCACCAGCTGTTTTGCTCTACAGAACCATTCCTATTAGGCTGCACTACTTGCCAACACATACAAGGACAGCTGATTCAAATCAACTCCATCTTTCAAACTTGCCTGTGAAAAATACAATGTAAGTATGATGGAGATTTTGAACTGACAGAAGAAAATAACAGAACTGTAGACCATGGAGTAAAGGTTGTAGTCACGCTGTTCTGGTTGCAGCTGAGTAAAATGAAGGGGCTGCTGATCCCAAATGCTCTCAGCTTTCTTTTACTGCTCCTATGCCAAAGGTTGCCACCCCCTCAGTTAGCATAACTTCAAACGGTATTTGTTCCCTCGCCATGTTTTTTTCATAAAAGGTCAGGTTGATTTAAACACTATAATAGTGAGGTCTGAATTGTGTTGCCACCCATCAACATAAAAATTCTTCAGTAAACAATCTCACCCCTCAAAAACCATGTAAGATTAGCTTAAAAATACATAAAATCTTTAAAAACTGTATTTTTATTTACCTGCTGGGTTTTGCGCCTTTGTGATTCATGCTGGCAGGTTTCTGGACAGCAATGGTCCTGAGAAAATACCCGTTTTCTTAAATTAAAGCTGAGATTTCAAGCAGCCAAAGTTTAAGCAAGCCACTCGGTTTAGTGTGACCTCACTGGCAAATCACAAAAATCACAAAACCCAAAAGTTCGGCCATTCTCATGAATTAAATCCATGTGCTCCAGTCCTGTTAAACCTGTCATCTGGGAAACTTCTCATGTGAGTATTACAAAAATGCGAAGGAGAAGAAAGTCTGTTTGGTGCGGTCTGTTGGAATACTGGTTTGCCAGGCCATTTTATGAGACTGGGCTGAGACTGTTAAGTCTCTGAAGCCAAAGCCTAAGGCAGTTCTTGTTGCATGCTGTAACTTTTTTGGAGTGTTTTGGCTAATCACTGCAGTAGTCTTACTACTCTTGGTTTTCTAATAAGAATTATAAGACGTGGATCAAAGCTGGCTGGTTGTTTAGGTGTTAATGTTTAAAAAGACCATCTCATTTTAATAATTATTAAAAAAGGACAAAGGCATACTGGGAATTACTTTTGATATTTCTAAGTTGTGCCACTGTTGCATTTTTAAACATTTCAGCAAAACTGATATTATAATAGGAATCGTGTTTATACAAAGACTCTTAAATTTCTGTTAAACAACTGTGCTGTGTCTTAAATGACAAGAAATCTTATCTAGCACATGCCAAAGGCATGCTGAAGACTTTTCCAACAGCTCTGATTCATCTCCTTGAATTCATTTTTTCTTAGAGATACAGTATAGACAATAATTTTATTAACAACCAGCTGTTTTAATAGTCATTGCAATAAAGAGATTATTCTTCTAGAACCCTCAGCACAACTGGTTCTGCATTGTAGAGCCAAACAAGACTGATTACTGCCAGAATTAATGAGCCTTTCTATACCCATATGCCATATACACTATAATTCATCTGCAGTTTAATCACTAACTAAAAATTTAGAACTGACTGCGGGGAGACAGGACTCAATTAAGTGATTCCTTGCAGGCCGGTATTCCTTTGTGTCCAACCCTTACACAGGAACTTGGATCACAAGAAGCTTGCACAAACACACACATGCATTTTGTGCAGCCAGCCAGCAGCCATTGCGGAACAGGACAAGTGCACAGTGAAGGAAGGCAGGCAGTCCTCTTCTCCCAGTACATCTCACATGGGACAGAGCTGAGCAAAGCCTCAAGCCCTTTGTGGCTCTTTCTGGTGTCACTACAGTGCCAAGTGAATGATTACTTCGAGCTACTTTCCTTAGCAATATGTATTTCACCTTTAAAACTCCCACAGGGCACTTTTTCTGTGAAATTACATAAATACACTACATTTTTATAAACAGTTGATTCACATTTTTATAAACAGTTGATTCACTGGACAGGTTAAGTCTTGTGGTCTGAGAGAGAGAAATTTTGTCTGTACCACTGACAGAAAACCCGCACAGAAGTGGTTGGGAGTTTTTCTAGTAGGATTAGGAGGAGGCATGGGTCTTATGGTACCATTCAGGAAAATGTTTGGCCCTAATTTTGCCTTCTTATCTGTAGATATCAGTGTTCTACAAAATGAAACAGCTATATTAGCATAATTTCATATATAGGAAGTTGGAGCATAGAAAGGTAACACAGCTTTCCTGAAACCTGATGATAATTTGGTAGGAGAGCTGCAAACAGAACCCCCATTTATGGACTCCCACTTCTGTGCCCTATCCACAGAAATGTGCTGCCTCCCAGTGCTGTCTAGATATACCAGGCATCTGTGGAGCTGTATTTTTAGCCCTGATATTCTCTTTGGCTGGAACTGGGCCATGAAGATTCACAGTAAGCTAAGGACTGTAAATATCCCTTAGACTTTATGGGAGGAAAACTGGCATAATATCAAAGCCAAACAAGCACTTTCTTAAATTTCAGTTTTGTTAACTGCTGTCATACTTGAAAGATTTCCCTGCAAAATAAGAAAGAACCAACCAGCTGCAGCATGTTGTAAACAAGCAAAAATTAGAAAGAAGAATTCCTGCAGACTTTATCATGTTATGGCAACAAAATCAGTTTTTAAGAACTACAAATCATGGAGGTTTCAGGGCTTTTTCAGACTTAATGACTTATGCTGGTCATTAAGCCATCAACAAAAAATCTTTTCATCTCCCAGTAATACTGTAAATACCTGTTTTCTCCCAACCCAGTCTGTTGTAGGAGAAGACCAAATATCACCATGCATTTCAGATGCATAGGCCTTTCTCAAAATTACATTACCACTAAAATATTAAAGCTCCATAGTTGGATCAAAATTCTTTTAAAAATGCAGAACCTCTTTTTGTCATGTTTTTTGGAGTGTCTTTTGACCTATGTTGATCCATAGCAAACATGCTTATTTTAAGGTGACATAAAATTCTGTAAAGCTGAGGTCTTGTGGAAGGGTGAAAATAAGTATCTTACAGATGACAGAGATCAAGCAGGACATATGCACACATCATCTTGTGTGTGTCATGACAGCATTAGTCCTCAAGAATATGAGGATTAGTTGTCTCCAGCAAGCACTTAATTCCATTAAACAAGTAGTCCTGAGAAAAGGTGAGAAAAAATACAGCGTTCTACTACCTCCTGAGTGATTTCCGAGTGAAGTGCCAGGGAAAATCAGAATGCTGCATGCTCTTTGGTGGGACATAGCATGGGTTCTGCGGGCATGCTTTTGCAATAAAGAATTGGACTGTTTTTATAGAAACATTTTATAGGGTTGCAAGGTACAGCAATTGTTTTACTTGTAAACTAATGAATCCTTGTCCCTCAATGTGCTGTTTTTAAGTGGAAGAATTTTTCCCAGTAATTTAGTGCTCTGAATTAGTTTTTCTGAGACACTAGGCCAGGGTGATTAGCATTCACTTTGCACAGGAAAGAGCTTGGATAGCTTCTACATTCATTCTGCTTTTCTCTTCTCTCCAGACACTATTCCTTCCGCTCAACAGTCATTCCCCTGGATACCATTCGTTTCTGACTAACACAGGAGAATTTCCCCAAACCATGGCTTGCAGGCAGCATGTTTCCCATGAAATCCTCCCACATTACTTGCAGCCAAAGGAAATTAAAACATTAAAACTTACCAATAGGGAAAGCTAAAATTGATATTGCCTTCATTGTATTACTTTCTCAGTCTTGTTGCCAGATGATAAGAGGCCACTAACCTAACAAGTAGTTTGTGTTTCTTATAGAAACAACTTGGTTAATAACTTGAAAAACTCAAGCCAGTATAAAGACTCTCAAAAAGTTCCAGGGGTATCAGATGAAAAATACAAGCATTCTGCTAACTCTGAGCTATGGGGCCTCTATGGGTCTTAACCTGGGCAGCATGTAAAAATGCTGCCAGTGCTGAGAACAATTTTTGCTGCAACACATTATTAATACTTAATGTCTGTGCATTTTGCTGCTGCAACCAGAGGAGGGTAATTAAATTGTTACTTTAATGTAGAGAATATGCTGACCTTTCTTTCCAACTGTTAAATCAATGGGCAGGGAGGACAATGTTAAACCACAGGGTGTTTTTGGACCACCCATTGTAACAGCAGTGTCGCCTTTTCTTTTTTTTTTTTTTTGCAGAATGAGGTGGCAATGCTTCTCAAGCCAATATCAGAGAAGATTCAGGAAATCCAGAACTTCAGAGAAAGGAACAGAGGAAGTAAAATGTTCAACCACCTCTCAGCTGTCAGTGAAAGCATACCTGCCCTTGGGTGGATAGCAGTGGTGAGTGACACCAGGATGGTTGGGAGGGCTGTAAATGTGCTTCTCCATGGTGTGGCCCAGAATAGTTCCAAATCTTGCAGAACTCTGCAGTCTCATCTGCATAGTTCTTCAGTCTACGACACCCAAGAAGGTGTTTTGAAATATACCTAATACATCAGGGAAGGTGTCTGACTAATGTTTTACTTCCTTTCTCCTTCTATTGTTTCCTGCTACCATGGGTTGATGGTCCTAGTCTCCTAAACCAGGCCCTTATGTCAAGGAGATGAATGATGCTGCTACCTTTTATACTAACAGGGTATTAAAGGACTACAAGCACAGGTATGTTGCCAACCCCCAGTATCTACTAGCCAGAGAACAGAGCATTAACCATACCAACAGGGTTCACAATGCCATCACAGAAAGCATTTTGTAAACGAAAAAGCATTTGATAAAATCTGCTTGCAGTAGTATATTTTCCCCTCCTCATCTTTGACCTGCAGCATGTTGCAGTGAGAATGGCAGCAGCACTAGCAGTGGTGGTTTTCACTCTCTGCAAATTATAGGATTATATTTTCTGGCATTCCAGCATCATAAGCTTATATGCAAGTGCATATTTACATATCAACATGTGGCTAGCTAGCTGCTATGTGTCCATGTCTCATTTGTGCACTCATACTGTTGCTGTTCTTGCTCTTTGCTTGAAAATGTGCATTTAGGTGGTAGACATATACAACTGAGCATCTAATTCCATAGCTCCCAATTTGATTTTTTTCTGTACCACTGCATTGTTCTTAAAGAGCACAAGGAATTCACAAAGAAGTTCCATGGATGAGATCTGTGAGCTGACAGAGAAAGAGAAAAAATACAGGTCCTTCCTATGCCCTCTTAAAAAAGTCATATATAAATCCTATTGATTTGGTACTTTCGGAGGCCAGATTTTGGCTCTTGATTTTTATATTCCAGTATTTTCTATTGAGTTTTTCCTCTTTAGTGAAGAAAACTTTATATATGTAAAAACCTTTTGTATATATTTCTATTTATTGTATATGTATAAATATATATTATATACTATATATAATATTTCATATTACATATATTATGTATTATTCCTGAAGCCTTAGTTTACCTACTGAAGGTAGTACCTACTGGGATAACTGAAGATTTTTACAATATAGCTTTAATACTTATTCTGGAGAAGAAAATGTCTCTCATAACAGTATAAACAGGGTACATTATTTAGGTATTTACTTCTTCCCCTAATAAGGAATTCTTTCCCTGTTTTTCACTGAATCAGATCACAATGTCTTCCAAAGTAGTGGCAGGCTCTCCCTTGACTTCAGTAGGCTTTGGATTAAACCTGTTGACCCAGATCCTCAGCAGTATTAAGCATCAAACTCCAAAGGAAATAAATAGGAGGTAGACACCCAAATACTTGTAAGCATCCAGTCCATAGCCGTCACTATTCAGTAATAATTCTTCATAACTAAGGACTCCATCTTACAAGCAGTTTCTCTCTCTCTGCATAGTTCTTGTTTTCACTTACTGTCCCATTGGAAGACTAAGCCTTCCAAATAATGATTCCAAAGCCAGCTTGTGACTTGTAGTTTAAAAATTCTTGATGTATAAATATTTTAGTCTGATGACTATAACATGATCCAGTATTACCCTGGCTACATTTGAACTTGGAAGCTAGAATATCTTACGAACCCATGGATATTTAATTTTCTAAAATTCAGCACCCTGAAACTGAGTCTGGGTAGCTGCTGCACAGCTCCATATACCTTTAGTGCTTCTTCAGTTGACTTTGAGCCTGAACAGAATGATGACACGCCCTTCCAGCAGGAAGCACTCTGTGCTAGAGGCATCCTTTGCCCTTGTTTGTCCTCTGGAAGGATCTAAAAGCTTTCCAGTGTAGTAGGCCTCAGTATTTTCAGCACTGGGCTGGCTGGCTGCCTGCTAACTGATTTGTCCATGGCTTTAAGGCAGACATTGGGTTTTACCTGCTTTAAGCAAGAGTAGCAATGCTTTCTGTTTTTAAGTACATTCACACATATAAATATTGTCTGTTTTCACAGTGACGCACGCCATGTTGATTGGGTGAAGTCATATCTAAACATCTGGTCTGAGCTTCAAGCATATATCAAAGAGCATCATACCACAGGTCTCACCTGGAGTAAAACTGTAAGTACTCTTTCCTTCTTCACGAAGAACCACAAAATGCCAGTAACCAATTTGACTTTTAATGCAGGTCATTAGCTCAGGAAAAATAAATATCTAGGCCAGGAACAGAAGTCGTGGTCCATGGACTTCCCAACCAAGCCAATAAAAGTTTGAAAGACAGGTGGAGAAGATGTGTCGGGCCATTGTGGTACAGGTTTGGAGGAAGAGGGAAGACTTATTTGGGATGATTATAGCCATAACTCCCAGCTGCAGATGGTGAGGAGAGGCAGACACAATTCTCCAGGCCTGCTACAGTAGAAGGTAGGAACAAAAACAAACCCAAAAAATTTGAAGGACATGTCAGACTAAAGGAAAATTGGGGGAACATGACAGGGAAAGGAGAAGAATGATGGAAAGAATCTGAACAAAGAGAGATATTTAATAACAGGAAAAAGAAACACAAGGGATACCTACCAATATATTACTTCATAGATAGCTGTATTTATAAAACTGTTATTTTATACATACAGAAATAATTTCTGAAATACATAGAGAGAAAGTAAATATAACTGTATGCCTAACTATTTATGCTCTCTCTATATATTTATATAAGCATCTTCTGTGTGTTACATCTAAGATGCATAGAAAGATGATGGCAATGAATATTGTTCTCTAAGAGAGCTATAAACATGAAGAATTAATTTTCTGTTGGGTATAAATGTAAGAGTTTATGTCCACTGTCTACATTAATGCAATGTTCTATATTATTCTAATAATGTGCTCATGTTTATTATCAGGTTAGGAGAATTGCTGAAGTATATTAAAAATATAATCAGCCAGCTCTTTGCTGTTATCTCCTAAAATTACCAGTGCACTCACATACTTGCACATGCAGTCTTTCACACCAAGTTTATAATTTCTTCTGTATAGGCAAATAATTTTTTTTAAAAATTGAATGACTATTCAGAGGACTGATGTAGGCCATCAGATAATTTAATTCCTTGACCAAACCATTGTAAGAACTCAGGAACACAGGGAAGTGAAGTAGAGCTTTCAAGCTGAATGTATTTTAACATGGAATAATGGCTGGAACACCTCTCCTATGAAGAAAGGCTGAGAGAGTTGGGGTTGTTCAGCCTGGAGAAGAGAAGGCTCTGGGGAGACCTTATTGCGGCCTTTCAATGTATAAAGGGGGCTCATAAGAAAGATGGAGAAAGACTTTACCAGGGCCCGTAGTGACAGGACAAGGGGCAACAGTTTTGAACTGAAAGAGGGTAGGTTTAGATTGGACATAAGGAAGAAATTTTTTTATGATGAGGGTGGTGAAACACTGGAACAGGTTGCCCAGAGAAGTTGTGGATGCCCCATCATTGGAAGTGTTCAAGCCAGGTTGGATGGGGCTTTGAGCAACCTGGTCTATTGAAAGATGTCCCTGCCAATGGCAGGGGGATTGGACTAGGTGATCTTCAAAGGTTCCTTCCAACTGAAACCATTCTGTGATTCTGTTGGTACCTGGAAAAGTTACTTTATCTCCCCCTGTATGGAGGTGATAATCATGTAAGAGAATGTATGTTACCTGTGCTCAGCAACAGACGATGCAACTTTCTTTTCACACCCTTCATCAGACATTGTACAAGGCCTTACAGTACTCAAATATTCAAGTGCAAGTTCAAACACAGGAGAGACGATGATCTGTGCGTACTTCTTAGTTTGAAGCAATGCAAAAATGTTTAAACATGATAAATTAGAAGACTGGAATTATCTGCTGCTTTGTAGGTTTCTGTAGTAAAAATTTGAAATACTAAACATGATTCTCTTCCTTAATTTAGTACAAAATTTCACACTTGCTACATCCTACTCTACTATAATCAGTGAATGTGAGAAGAGCTAATGATTTTAAAATGATTATTAGATAAGGAAAAGAAACTGTAGTACCACGTTAGCAGGATTAGCATGAGAATCTGGGACAAATTTAGTTTTGTTAATACAGAGAAAGAATCATCTTCACCTTTAATGGAACTTTACAAGTATGGAAATAGTGTTGTAAGATAAAGATTTGTTATAGCCATTTGATCAAACAGGAGGAACTCTCAGTGCTGTTGAGTACTGGTAATCTTATTCAGAAGTGTAGCTGTTGCAGATTGTATTTGACTGGTCTTAAAACCAGCATCTCAGCCATCACGTCYTTCTATTTTCCTCTCTTCAGTTGTGCAAGAAATTGCTGAATACAAATCTAGGTGTGACTTATTTATTCATATTAAGCATAGTTTCCTGCCAACAGTGCTCATTCCATCGTGAGTGATGAGTCCATTACTGCATCTGAAGTATTGATTTCACTCACTTCGGATATCACTCAGATCTGAAAGTTGTCTTGGAAGTATGGCTCATTTAAATTATCATTCATGTAATGTGTGTCAGAAAGATTAAATTACAAACACATTTTTATGGATGTATAATTTTTTGAAGTTTTACTTCATGTGAATGTAAGGAAATCAGAATCCAGTAAGTTAGCAGGTTGTTTAAATAGCTTGTTGTTTAAATGTTTTTTAAATATTTCTATGAAGCTTGGCAACAAATACATTCAAGAAAGCGATGAGTTACTCAAGTGATAATTTCATTTTTGTTATACATTTTAAAGTGAGAATGAAAGTCACAGATTCATGCTGTGTGAAGTTAAGCATGAAGGTCTGCAGAATCAGGGCCTAGACAGAAATAAGATATATATAAAAGCTGTAGATATATTCCAGACACAGTTGTTAATCATTGCACACAGCAGCTTCCACTTATATGCATAAAAGGAAAAAAGGAAACAGCAGTAGTTTGGCAAGGCATTAAGAAAGTGGCACATTTATGAAAGGGAGACATTGATGCAGAAATGCTATTTTATTATAGAGGGTGAGAGAAAGAGAGAAAGTTTTTGGCCTGTATAAGTACAGATTTAAAGGTACATTATACCGATAATTTACCCTTCATATCTGCAGAARTCAAAAAAACAATGCTTGAGGCTTTATATAAAAAGCTATTAAGTACCATATTTGGATATTTCTAAAGAGACTAAAGAGTCAGGGAGAACATTAACTACTGCTTCTCTCAGAGCTGTATTCTCATAGCTTGAACTGCAACAAAACCCCAGGAGCATCAGCGTAGATCAGACTATGCTTGGGTTTCCAAAAAGGAGGGTACAGGGTTTTTTAGGGGGCAGTTGGCCCCTTTACCTATAGGTGCTGTATACCGTGGTGTGCACATTTCTGGCCATGCTCCATGGCAGTATGACAAAGCTGGGCCATTTCCAGCCCCTCTGTACCCTTCCATTAAGCTGCACAGGGCAGCTGCAGCCAACCTTGGAACAGATCACTAGTGCATACAGAAAAGTGTTCCTGGCTCTGGCAGTAAGCACACAGGCAGACACTTTAGAGGAAAGAGAAAGAAATGTCTTAATAAATTACAAGACAGACACTAAAACAGGTGCAAAAGGTTGAAATAAGGGCTAAGCAGTCGGCTCTGACAATAACAGTTACCCCTATCAGCTTTATAATAAATTTGTGATAAACAGGTGCTTACAGATTTTTGGATCTAACACAATTCTCTCTCCTTATTCACTTTGGCTCTGGTTCTGCCAAGATGTGTGACAATATTTTACCCCTTGAGGGCATCCTATTGAAATGGATGGGACTGTGTGAGGGGAAAGCCAAGAAATCAGTGGAGTTAAGGACCTTGAGACCTTTGTGTATCTGAACCTGTTTTGCTACCCATGTGGACTGGTGGTACAAAACCAGACCCTACGTAAATAGCAGGCATTTCAAGACATGATGGATATGGTTAGGGTATTTGTTGGTGTCGTGGTTTAACCCTAGCCAGCAATGAAACACCACACAGCCGCTTGCTCACCCCCCCCCTCTGGTAGGATGGGGGAGAGAATCGGGAGGGCACAAGCAGGAAAACTCACGGGTTGAGATAAAAACAGTTTAGTAATTGAAATAAAACAAAGTAGAACAGTAATAATAACAATGATAACAACAACAATAATAGAATATACAAAGCAGGCGATGCACAATGCAACTGCTCGCCGACAGACACCCAGGCCGATGCGCGAGAGCCCGTCCCGTGACGCGAGAGGGCCCCCCCCCCCCGATGTTTTATACTGAGCATGACGTCACATGGTATGGAATACCCCATTGGCCAGCTGGGTCAACCACCCCGGCTATGCTTCCCCCGCCAGCTTCCCATGCACCTGGCAGGGCATGGGAGGCCGAAAAGTGCCCGGTGCAAGCACCACCCAGCARCACMCAAAWCATCAATGGGCCATCAACGCTCCTATTATACCRAACCCAAAACACAGCACACCCCCCCAGCTACTGGGAAGAAAGTTAACTCTGTCCCAGCCGGAACCAGGACAGTTGGTACTGTGCTCACAGAAGAAAACTACATATTTAAAGTATATATGTTTGTGAGCAGGATTGTCCCAGAGTGTGAAATGTTCCACTCTGTATTTTCACCATGATCTGAAGTATGCATTTTCATTAATTGATTGTGCATATGTCAGAGAAAACGTGCTTGTCAGTGGAAGTCAGATGGATCTACAGTATTTCCTTAAAAGTGTAATTTTGTAGTTCATTATTTTGAATGTAAAGTGTGAGCCACCTTCTGCCACACATAACCTGTGGTGAGTAGCAGTTCACTACGCTCACTACATCTCAATTTAGCCATCTTGATGATGGGAATAATAGCAATTACCAACCTAATGGAGATTTGCAAGTTCTAATTTGCTACCAGATATGACATTCTCAGATGTCAGTGAGTCTTAAGCAAAAGCTGTTATTACAATGAAATGTTTTAAACTCCCAGTGTAGCATTTTACCCACGCAGCAACTGTCATTTTTGCTTGCTACAACTTTCTGACTTTAACATGAAATCTACAGCTGTAACAGTAACCTATGTCTTTTTTCTGTTCTTACTGATAAACAGCAAGTGCCCTTTTTTTCTTTTTTTTCACC
This sequence comes from Phoebastria nigripes, assembly GCA_035582835.1. Lineage (NCBI taxonomy): Eukaryota > Metazoa > Chordata > Aves > Procellariiformes > Diomedeidae > Phoebastria > Phoebastria nigripes. The sequence continues at coordinate 1,152,214 of JAYKAV010003010.1, read as the reverse complement.
TAACGAAGGGATTCTATTGAAGTGTGGCTCTTTCTTCCCTCTCTACTTTTTTTTGATTGTGCACAGAAATGACCAGCTATAATATAAGCTCACAAGAATGCCTAATAAAAGTTTGTTTGCTACAAGGACTGCATGAGTAAGCTGGGGGAAGTGAAACTGCTGCTCCTATTTCTGCAGGTTAACTTTGCGGCAAGAAAACAACCAGTAATAATGAGAGATTGCTGTAGTTTCCTGTATATCAAATAAGTGTTAAGAAACAAATCTTGCTCAAGGATAATTGTCTTAAATGTTTCCCTCAGTTGCAGGTGGATCTCCAGTTAAGTTTTTGTTCTTTGTATACAATAGTCATTTAAGACAAATTTTGCCAGTAGGATTATTTACAAACAGGAAATATTTACAAACTAGCAGTGGATTTCATTACAGTGTTTAGTTTCTAATACAGAATTTCACTCAAGTGGCAAATGTTCCCCCCCTTTACAAATCAAAACAAATTCTTAGGAGGAAGTCTGCGTCTTTACAAGCAGTTGAGATTTATTTATCTCCTGTTCCCATTGAAGCCAATACAGTATCTTCAAGTCTTTTCTTCGTGAAATACCATTTTAAAAAACATTTATAACTCATTAGATAGCACTCTAAAAACACTCTATAAAAAGCTGAAATTCTCCACAGGCTCCACACTGAGAAAAACCATGTAATTCCTACGTTAGCCTGATTGAGCGCAATACTAGTCTCAGTACAGACTTTGGCCGTTTCATTCTTGTCTAAAATAATCACCTCCAGACATTTTCTTATAAAATGGCCCTGCCTCTCTCCTGTACTATCAAAACATTTTCCTGTAATATATCGTCTCTCTACATATTGAGGTGAACAAGCTGCAAAAGACCAACTTCTGCAGGCAAAAGCCTCCTATTATCCTTCCAGTATCTCTTCTATGCTGTGTTTAGTTTGACCCACTTATCAAGAAGCCATCGTCTGAGCCACTTCACTAAAGCTAAAGGTCAAAACTGTAGTGCCAAATTCCAGCCACAGCCACAACTGCGATCCCAGAGGCCTCATTCAGATAGAAGTAAGAGCAACATAGATATACTGATTTAAATGCCTGTATCTTGGATAAGATGTAGACACTTTCGGAGTGCTCAATTGTCCTCAGTCATAGCCTTTCCTCTCCTTTTCTGTCCCATTCCTTTCTCTTCCCWTCCCTTTCCCTATTTGCTTATACTTTTTTGTTGAAAAACTTGCATCCTTTAATCTCAACTGTTTCTTTCTCAGAGAATAGGCAATGTTCAGTTTTTGGTACACTGTCAATTTAGAAACTGGCCATCCTGGCAACTCTACAATAGTTGCCTCTTTTGTGTAGACTGCCTCAATTACATCCACGTCCCTTTGAAAGAAGGTAGTTTTACTCCCTTATTCCAACAATGGCTGACAATATTTGTCTACTGGATATCAATGGTGTCCTTTTAACATCAGTGACCATTCAGACAGGTTAAGGGAGAACCTGGGGGAGGCTTGTTTGACAACAGCTGTCAAACACAACCTGACCTGTAACATAATGCAACCTAGTTCCAGTGGAAAAGGGAAAGGAAAAAGAAAATTGGAAGTATGTAAAATGGAGAGAAAAGGAAAAGACACATCTATTAAAACTTTACTATGTTGCTAAAGGGCTTGGTCTTCTTTTTAATGGCATATTTATATAAGTAAAAGATGGTTTAATGTGCCTGTGGGAGCACGTTACTTGTTGACAATTACATTAGCATACAGTTCTCAAATGATTTAGAAGACCTTGGCTGTGTAAAACATTTCTGGTTGGGTAACTGTGAAGATGTAAGCACCATTTTAAATCCTGAACAGGTGATAAATGGCAGAAGTGTATTAAAAGGGGCTTCAAAGTTTGCAAACTCAACAGAGAAATAATTCTGCTGAGACCCGGTAACAAGAAAAGAGGCTGGCCTGGTTTTTGCTGTTTTGTGTTTTAACTCACAAAGATTACAGGCCCTGTAAGTCAGCTGTTTCATCTAGTAATTGCAGATTTCAGGGCAGCACAACCCCTTGCAGACAGGTGGCTTAAATACAGTAGGTAATAGAACTGTTGTGCTAAGCTACTTTTACACAAAAAACACCTTAACAAGAGCTCTGTGCCCCTGAGTCACAGTCCACCTGTTCCCAGAGGTTGATACATGATATTTTGAGCTTCATGATTCTTGTCTTTGGCTGTGCATATGTATGGAAAGAACAATACAGAATGCTGTAATCATTTTAGGTGTGAAACTAGGATTACTATAAAGGGGGAGGGGGAGAAAACAGGGATATCTCTTTTTTTTGAGAAGAATGTAGTCCCCATTAGGATTCCTGTTTATCTGCTGCCATGAAAAGAAGGCTTTTCAATAAATTAAGGAAGGGATTTTATGCCTCTGTCTAAGCCACCTGTTGCCTCAGCCGCAAATAGATACTTACTTCTTAATAGGAATGACTAATAAAATAGCTACTATATATTATACACATGCATATATAATTTATTTATATGCATTATATAGATGTTTATAATCTGTTTGTCCTGAGTAAAAACGGCCATTGCAGCTACAAGAAATGTGTGTTCATTCACATGCTCCACAGCAGGTTCCCACTACAAGAACTTTGTTCCCCCCAGTTTCCGTGCTGCACTGTGTCAGCCTAAAGCTGGATAAACGCAGAGGAAGATCGCGGGTGTTTGTACAGGGCCTGGCACATAAGCCCCTCATATCCCCAGAGATACGAGCCTCTGACTAGGGCTCCTTGCTGCTACACTACTACAAATATAGTAACAGTGACATGGAAGGCTAACCCAGGGAATTGTTCAGCAAGAATGGCTCAGGAAATAGTAACATCTGTGATAAGACATAAAAAGAAATTCTCACTGTCTCTCAGAACCTGGGTTTAGACCTAAAGACATGTCAAGCTGCATATGGCCACCAAAAATTACTGACAGTGTGGCATCCAGAGCACCTGTGTTATGTACGAACAGCATTTTATTTCTCTAACAAGACTGGCTGTTGCCCTGTGCTCCAGGGGAAGCCTTTAGGAGAAATGTGCTGTAACAAGGCCCAGCTTCTCAGAAGCAAAGGGCTTCACTCATCTGTACTGTAATTTCAGGGGAATTAAATGAGATTCAACATAGATGAATTTTAACCAGCCAGCTGCCTCAACATAAACAGTCATTTCTTTCTTCCAGTGAGCTTGCTAGGTAGCCAGCAAGGAGAAAGAGAAGAGTACCTCACCCTTGTGCCATTCCTACAAGATAAAGGTAGAAATACAACATACTTTGAGGCTGTACTGCAATCCTGCAAACCCTTGCCCAGTGGTAATATGCATTTATCAGACCCAACTCTGTAAGCAGCTTCAGACACTGTCACTAGAGGAAGCTACTGAGCCACAGTCAATGGGAGGCCCTTGGGCCTCTCTGCAGATGGCTCTGGGCTATCCAGCAAGGAGCAAACCCTAACCTGTTCCTGTCACCCCATTCAGAGCATGGTTTAGTTGGAGGTTGAAGACAATTTTTTTCCCTGGGAGGAAATTTCTGGAAAGTTCCATCCCCTACAGAACTGTTACTACATGGCCGCAGGGCCTGCATCTCCTGTTCTTGATAGGACCTTACTCAGAGAATTACGTCTTCCCCCATTTCAGAAAGCTCCAGGAGCAAGGTTTAAAGCACATCAAGTTCACTATGATACAAAGCTAGCAGGTTAAAAGTTAATGGCTTATTTTTGTGTTACATTTTCACAAAGTAAGGCTGAAGCTATCTATTCCCCTGATAATTTTTACAAGGGGCATATTTGCAAACGATGGAAAAATGACCACACCAACATGTTAATGGGAACAGTCGGCTATCAGCATAAATTGATGTGATGTCTATAGACACCACAGCACTGAAACAGCAGCTGTTACCAAAGCAAACAGCTGAAATAAAAGAGGAAGAAAGGCGGCTTGCAAATAACCGCCTTTGCTAGTCCAAATGGCTCTTAATACTCTTTGTGTAAAGATACACTGTTGTTAACATCTGCTTGAAGTTAATCTGAAGAGTTGTTTGCAAATAGCAATGCTGGTAAGCACCTGCTGCTTTAGGATAGATGAACTTTTGCAGGCATATAACATGCTATTTTATTCCCAGCAGCTTTCACAAACCCCACCCTATACAGGACAGAAATGAATGGACTTTGTGAAGGGCACTTTAGTTGAAATTGGATAGGACTATACACAAGTATTGCCAGATACCAGAACAGTTTAAGAGTCTGGTTCAGAAATATTCTAGAGCCTGAGGGTCTAAGAGGTCTTGGAAGGGTGACTAAGGAAAGCAAACCAATTGCCAGTGACTTAGGTTGGTAACTTGGAGGTCTATGTATTAATAGAGGTCAAAATTAATAAAAAAATAAAGTTCCTGGAACCACTTCACTAGGCTGATTTTAAAACTGCCCTTTGCGTCAGCATGTTTGAGTGCAGCTTAGGTCCCATTTTCCTGGCATGCAGGGAATGCAAGAAGTGCAAAGTGTTTTCTGCATTTCCAGTTCACTTTTGTGCCACTCTTCCTACAAAGAATTTCACCTCACTTGAATGTTTGTTTGATTTCAGTCAGTGAATCAAAATGGCAAAGAAAAGAAGACAAAAGCCAGAGTGAGACTGAACCCCTCTTTACAGCAAGTCTCTGTACACCTCCTCATTAGTGAGGCTTGTCTGTCTTTTCCATGCTGTTTTATTTCAGTGGGGGATTGTCCTACTGGATGTGTCCATGCCGTAAGACGGTAGATCTACAGTGGAGCAGTTAGTCCCTCCCTGTACTTTAGCGACCTTTTTTTCCTCTGATTTGTCCTTCAATTTTGCCTGGCCTAATTTATTATTGCAATTGTTTGCAGTTTCCAGAATGGCCATAGATGTTCAGACATAACTGAAAATATCATGATACAATATCTGTTAGCTTGTGTAGCTGTAACTCAGGTCATAAACTAGACAAGAATTTGTCATGCAGGAGAAAAGTTAACAACAAGGGTTCAGTCCATCTCTTGTTTCTGTGACTGCACAAAATTAAGAGGAAAAGTGGGAAGGGTGACTAAACCCCAGGTGTCTTCTGAGACCTTGTGACAGCTCCTGTGTTCTTAATTAGATCTAACTCATAATCTTTTGAGCTCAGTGGAGATAGCCACTGACTTTGGTGGAGGGACCAAGCTTGTAAAGAAAAGAGGRGGCAGATGGGCAGCATGAGTGCAAGGGATAAATTTTTTTTCCTACTCTTGAAACCCACTCAAAGGACTAGAATGTCTTCACTCCTCGGGTCAAGGATTGAGATTTTTGACTAGACTTATCTTTTCATCAGTACTGCTCTAGAAGGGAAAGATGCTCCTAGTTTCCCAGATCCTTTCCTACCTCTGCTCTTTCTTGAAAAGTAAATAAGACATTCTCCAGTCATTCAAAACCACGTCCAAACTTGATTGATGTATTTAAAATCCTTCCTTTTTGTCTGTACTTTCACAAGATAGTTCTTTCAGAGTTCTGGGAGAGAGATTATCCACTTCCACAGACAAATCCCTCTGAGTTTTGCTTCCACCTCAGTTACAGAGACATTCCCATACTTTTGTTGCCATTTGGGAAACTGCCTTTGATGCACTACTCAGCAGCATCATTTGAGCCTGGAGTCTCTTGCATGATCTGTGATGGCCTTCAGTTTGACACTTTAAGCAAGGAGACTGGCAGAGTGACCCACCACTCTGTGTTGTATGCAGAATACCCGGATAACTTCTACATCTTTTTTTCTCTAATGCATCTTTGCAGCCCTTGCAGAATTTAATTGCTGTTAATTCCAAATGAACATGTGAGTCTTACACACACAAGTTTCTGGAAAATCACAGCACTGTATTTATGCAGGTGGAAGCAATAAGGTATGTTTGGGAAATCAGATGTCAATCTGGAATTTGGGAGATCAGATTTTTATCTTAGACTACAAGTTATTAACCACTACCACCACTACTATTAATCTCCTCCCATAGAGCATACATAATTCATAACTGCATGTTCATACTGCACTGTGAATGGTGAGTGCCATTTCTGGGTATCTGAGTATTTTAAAAAGCCCTGCAAATGCAATGTTCATAATTCTGGATAACCAGGACATAGTGGATTCAGTTGCTATGGTTGCAGGCAACAGATAGGGAAGATCTGTATTGCACCTGAGGCAGCAACAACGGATTGTGCCACTAAATCCACTTACATTCATTTTTTTTCTAATAATAATTCACAGTTGTGCTGACTCTGCTGCAGGTAACATTACTGGCATTAGCAGAGGCAGGAAGACAGGCACTGTAAATTGAGGGCCCAGTGAAGAAGTTGTCCCCAGCCTAAAACAATAACCTATAACTACTAAGTATGTAAGCAGAAATGCTCTGAGTTAAATGTATCCATGCAACAATGAAATGTCTCTAAAAGCAGTCTACATCGGTTCTGGTATATCTTGACAATAAATGATACGCAATTCCAAAGGGAGATTCTTCTCATTTATTTACATTTGATCAAAAAGATTTAATAGCATAGAAGAGAGCTCATTCCCTTAAGAGATCTTGGATCCTTTCAGAAACAATCAAACTGTACCACTACATCAGTTTCATTACTCACCCAAGTACCGGGGATTCAACAGTCTTTTTTGTGCAATGCAGTTTTAATGTCACTAATGTGACAAAGAATCTTGCTATGTATTCATCACTAACATATTCCATAAACAGCTCCTTCAAATGTAACAGTACTTACATACTGAAGATGCACGTGCCAATAGAGGGTGCATATTAAGAGGTTAACTAATATTATTCCCTTTCCATGCTACTCTAATTAGGGTCATAATGACTAAGAGGTTTGAATGCAGTTACTTACTCAAATGTGCCAGGCTTCTTTTTTTTAAAAAAAAAGTACGTCTGAAGAGTAAAAAAAAAAAGAGCATGTGCACCTCAGCCCCTTTCCCATTGTCAGTTTGGGGTTACAGGCCAGAACAAGTTTACTTTTTAAAAAATAGCTACAGTTTTCACTCATGTGAGATGCATGAACCAGATGGATACTTTGCTGTTTCAGTTAAGTGGAAAGCAGAAAGGAGTGGCATCATAAATGGTTAAAAATATCCTCTGAGTCCAGCTAAGCAATAACTATTGCCAGTATTGATTACCAGGGATGCACTTTTAACAACCTGTATCTCTTAACAAAGGTAGCCAATTAGAGGAGCTGTGACTCTGTAAGTCCCTGTCATTTTCCCATTGTATCTGCCCACCTAATAAATATGTACTGGTGCAATGCACAATGTCTGTATAGCTAGCTAAATTAATCAGAACCAATCTAATTTTTCACAATGGTTCTTTTAAAACAGTCTCAACTCTGCTGCAGAGAGGTGGGATCAGAGTGACACTCAGTGGCAAGACAGAAAAAGTCATTCTCAGTTTCTCAGATTCTATCTAACATCTACTATTAGGATGCATAAAATTTTAATTAGATCATTATTAGCATTTTCTGTCTGTTTGATAATATTCTATGTAAGCATTATAATTCAGACCAAAACATGTACTTTTGATTATGCAAACTGAAAGAAAGATTGGATTACTTACTTTACCAAGACCTCCCTCACTCCTAACTTGTGTGCTGTGATCTCCTGCAATTGAAAAAAAGAAAAAAGAATTTGAGATATTGAACTAAAAACTCAAATACTGAATTTCAGAAATAAGAGACTTGAATCACCATAGTTTTACATTCTGCTGTGTTTGAATCTTTGCAGATTACTTGAACAGTCTGAAGAATAGCATTTCACGTCTTGCATACAATTTAGCATGTTGCATATGTATAACTGACAGCTCGTGACCCTCCCAGTTTGTGTTAGATCAAAAAATTTTCTGTATGTTTCTGAATGCACACCAATCTATGGCTAACTGAATTTGGTATCTGAAAAAAAGGAGTAATTTTTCCTTTTATGTAAGTAAACACTGGAGTAAATTATGGAATCTTTACTATTGAAGATTTTTAACATCAGTCTTGACAAGCATTTGGGAGAAATATTTTAGAATAGTTCTGCAGTAAGGTAGCACTGTGGACTGTCAGTCTTTCCAGCCTTGCCTGCTTTGATATAGGGAAAGATTCATAGTATTACGTTCGATTATGGTGCCAGAAATTCTTCTGAGCCTGTGGCTGCCTAGAGTCACTCGAACTCACAGCATTCAAGGATGTTAATAAATAAGAGTTATCATAATACAATGTTCCTTGAAACACTGTATGTAAAATAATTTCCATCTATCTCAAACAGGGTCCTGTTGCATCACCCATGTCTATGCGGTCTGTTCTAACAAGCGGGTCATGCCTCTCCCCACCACCGCCACCACCACCGCCACCACCTGGACCTCCCCCCATCTTTGATACAGAAACCGTAAAGGATGAAGGAACTGCATCTCGCTCAGCCCTGTTTGCACAGCTTAACCAGGGAGAGGCAATTACCAAAGGTCAGGAGAAAAGAAATCAAATTTTGGTCCATGAGTCAAACTACATCAAGAGCTGCTATTTGTATTGACCCAACCTCCACTGCACTTTTAAGTTACGTTTAGACAGCTCAGATCTTTCTGAGGCTTGCATTGAGTCTGATAGATGAGACTGCATACCAAAACCTCCTTTAGAAGCAACAGCACCCAAATATGTTCAGCATACTTTAAATTCACACCATTTATTTAAAGGTATCCTTTTAATTTTAAGGCAGCCAAGCTGGACATCTTCAATCCCCAGTAGCTGGTGAACCTCTAAGTTGCAATTGCAATAAAAATTTATCCCCCTTTCTGATTCACATTTAGTGTACGAACCTGTGTCAAAATGTGTTACATGTTAGGTGAAAAGATATGGCTTACAGCTCAGTGTGGAGTACAATAATAAAGCTTTTTRTATTAATGCTGGACAACTGTAATTAAAGTGCATGGTTGTGAGTTTAGATACATACGATTGATGTATCTGCCTTTAATGCTGCAGGGATAGGTCAAATATTTTCATAAATTAGAAAAATAGTCTTATTTTTATGGATGGAAAAATATGATATAACAAGCTCTCAGAGCTCGCTACAGACAGAGAGGGACTAGAAGACATTGTGGCATTTCCTGTTAAAGATACTAAGATAGCCCATCCACAGTAAAAGAGGTTTTATATGAACTGCTAAAAATATATAGGCAGTTACACTTTAGGTTGTTACCCAGGCAAACCCTGAGGAAACAAAAAATGTAAATTTACAGAATAATTTAACACAATTACAAATGAACCTTCCTGCTTAGATATGAACACCCTTAGGACTGGAAAACAGACTCTCTTTCATAAACACCCTTTGTTTTTTTAGGGCTTCGACATGTCTCTGATGACCAGAAGACTCACAAGAACCCCAGCCTACGTGCCCAGTGTCCATCTGTTCGTTCTCCAACAAAAAGCCATACTCCAAGTCCCACCTCTCCCAAGAATTCCCCACAGCARAGCCATGCCCCTGTTTTGGAGCTAGAAGGAAAGAAGTGGAGAGTGGTGAGTTCCAGTCACACCTCTGAATTGAACCCTGCATATTGCAAACCAGGCTGAGCACTGAACGTCTTGCAAAAGACTGTCCATGATCAAGGTGCAACAAATCAAAGTTGCAACTAAAATGGGCTGATTCTTGTGTTGCTCTGCCTTGCTACAGTTTAGTTTTTACTATTCTGTAGCATCTAAAGTTAATTCATTTGTCTCTGAGAATCATATACTAATTCGTCTGAACTGGAGAATGTTAGAACCAGCATATAAATTCCTTGCAAAATCCCCCAGAAACAAGTCCAGTGGAGAACTCCAGTTAAAATCCCTTCTCACAGGCCATTCGTGCGAGTGAGAGATAACAGTATTATCACAGAGCACTTTCTCCAGCTTTATTAACCAATGGAATTATACATTTATTTTTCATCACCATGCAAGCACGTCTCCCATGCTTAAAAGTAGGGAAGTGTTTTCCTTTTGCTCAATCTACAGATGGAAAAGATAGATCTGTTTCAAGTTTGGGAGTTAATTTATGTAGGCATATACCAAAGAATCTATGAGTGAAAATTCACATGACTGTGTTCGTTAAAAGAGGGAAGAAACAATACACAGTTTAGTCATGCAGAAGGTTATATACACAGTCATTACTGTGGAGTTGAGTTTGCAGAAGGTGCAGTCACAGTTTGCCTGTGTTATGTTGCCTTAGGATTATAGTACCTGGAACTTTCCTTGTGGATCCCTTGTCTTTCCTTGATATGCATGGAGTGTAAACGTCCCTTCACACTTCACAATCAAAGGAAATTTCTTCACCTGTTACTCCTTATTGTATATGGTAATGCCTGCACCTGTTCATAACACAGTGTATAGACCATTATATAACATTTGGGGGAACAAAAACTTGCTCTGTTCTTCAAGGTGCCAGTCTAAATTGGATGGAAGCCAAGCAACAGTTTTGTGAGGGCATTTTTAAATTGTTGGGAGCATAATGTCTTTGTTACAAAATTAATGGGTATTGTCATGGTCTATGCTAAGTTCTTCAGTTCTGCAGCTCTAAAATATACATGTGTCATCTAAGGGTGAATTAAGTGAAATATCCAATCACCAAGCAGATTAGATTTTTAATCCACAGGAAGGATATTGCTCTGTTGTAACTGAAGATGCAATGACTCAAGGATAAGTTGTACTAAACTCTGTCTGACTGTTAGCTAGTTAAAGACAACCAATTAAATAAACTTTCTTTTGAAATAGGAATATCAAGAGGATAAGAATGACCTGGTCATTAACAACACTGAACTCAAGCAAGTGGCCTACATTTTTAAGTGTAACAAATCTACACTTCAGATAAAAGGAAAAATCAATTCAATTACTATTGGTGAGTGGATAGCTCAGCTGGGCTTTAAATGCCAATCTTCAAAAAACTGACTTATGTGATTAATAATGCATCTGAATCATTGCATTCCCTTTAATGGATTGATCAAGTGAGTAAAGCCACTCAGCTATGCAGTGCAAGACTGGGAATTTTCGTAGTTAATGTAGCAGGTGTGCATGTATTTGCTTTTATCTTGCCCTTCTTATTTATGATTGCTTTTATTTTAGACAACTGTAAGAAGTTTGGCCTTGTGTTTGACAACGTTGTGGGAATCGTGGAAGTGATCAATTCCAGGGATATTCAGATTCAGGTAAATACCTATTTGAAAAAGAAAGATAGACAGAGAACAAGCAGGAAACAAAAAGCCCAAGGTGTAGCTACAAGATATTTTAAAAACTCACAGGAGCACAACAAAAATAAGAGATTGATGCATCGAAATGTATCTTTATATGCACTAAATTCTGCTGATGTATTTAGAAAATGCCTATGAAAACTATTGAGCATCACTGAACAAACCTCACTTACCCCAGTCCCTTCTGGTTCCAGTGAAGCTGAAAGATCTATACACTGTAAGAACTATTACTTTTGGCCCTAATTTTCTTGCTTTCATGGTAAACAGCTCCTAGCACTTGAAAGTTCAGCAGTGCTTATGGAACAAATTCTGGCAGTTAGCTAATTGATTTCTAAGCCCAGAATATGGTTATTTCTTTTTTTCTTATTTTCTCAATGGAAATGTTCAAATAGACTGTCAAAGGACAACTAAATGACATAAAGTGAAAGTAGGCGCCAGGATTTCGAAAATCTCCCCTGCCAGCGACATGACGCATTACATAAGTAATCTAGTCACTTGCCTACAAATGGGCTATGAGCCACTACTGGTTTTGTCTTTGATAACCAGTAAGCAAAGCTTCATCAGAAATCACCCTCCTTGTGGGTCTTGTGAAAAGAAAATAGACGTATTTTAAATCCATATATTGCCCTCTCTGTCGGGGATACTTGCCCCGTTCAAAATATAGACAGTCTGCCTGACATTTACAGCACTTCATTCATCACATTCTAAAGTGGTGTAACTATACACACTCTAGTACTTGATTCTGTCCAACATACACAACCTAGTCTCAAGAAAGGACTTTAGGATGTATTATTTTAAGCGAAAAAGAAATGAAATGTTAATTAAATTATACCAAACTGTCAGTCTTCAAGCAAGGAGAGGTCTTTTGCTTAATACAGCTGTGCCTGCTGTATGACATTAGATGTAGACAGTTCTGCTCCATGCTTCAGAAATACTGGTCACAGCCACCACAGGGAATAATAGCAAGATGGTTTTTTATATTTTGAACCTCATGCAAGTGACTGACATTGCTGCCAGCTGTGCATCATCTTCTGAACTGTAACAAGCAGTTTTATTCATGATCACTACATGTCTTTTTACGGCAGAGGCAGTTAAAGAAGAAGATCCCAGGCATTTATTTGAGTGGTTTTTTAAATAACTAGATGATTTTTATCATTACCTCTAGAACTATTCATGAAAGCTGAAAAATTCATATGTAATGAACAGCAAATCCACAGCTTGTTAATACTCAAATAAAGGGGAAATATCTTTTCTAAGAATCAAAATTCTTTTGGTTAGCAGGTTCTATGAATATTGCATAAGGCTTCTATGCCACGGAGCAGAGTGGAGTTTCACTTAAGAAGGTAGAGTCTGGCTATATGCTATATGCTGCTTGAATCAGACAGCTTCCGCAGGGTTTGAGTATGCCAAGTGCTGAGCACCTCAATTTTCTCAGTATTTTGAAGACCTGAGCTTATGATTTGCAAATACATGATATGTTAATGGAACAAATGTCAGTAAATTCATCCTACAGATTTTGCTATAAATAGTTACTTCAGTGCCATATTGCTTGGCTCTCCTTCCTTCCAGTGGGTTTTTTTTTTCTTGCCAGATGTTTGCAAAATTTATTAAACATACCCTCCTTTTATTCTCTATTGCATGAGAACCCATTAAAGAAAAGCAAGATCAGTTTAAGATGCATTGATCACTACATAGATCAGACTTCAGGATCGGAGCGGGATGCAAGAGGGCAGACAGACTTGTTCTTTGTTTGCTGTCACTTTTAAGGAACTGAAACTGAAAATATATACTTAACTTGAATGATGGGAGACACTCGTTCGTTAACAAGTACATATCTATCACATACTGTTACTGCTTTATGGCTCAGAATAACCTCTGCCCTTTTGATGCATTGTCCAGAGTATATCGCTGTCCCTGCTAGAGACGGCAGCAGAAGGAGGAATTTTTACTGACAACCAGCGAGTCAGCCAGTTAGCCATGAAGAAAGCTTTTAATCTGTAGAACTGTAAACAAGAGAAGATTTCCTTTTCTCCCCAAATAAATCTTGTGCTTGCTTTTAAAGTGAGATAAGAAAGACCTTTAGAGATTTAATTAAATTGATCTCGGTACTTTTTTAGAACTGTAGCTTGCCTGAAGAGGATAAAACTCCTTTCCTATTGTATGCTGTAAAACCTGGAAGAGCTCTGAAGTCTTCAGAACGTATTACAAAACACTTGTTGACTAGTACTGTACGCTGGGAACTTTCATTTGCCCTTACTGGGTTGGAATTGACATGTTTGATTTCTTAACCAGTTCTCACTGATGAACAAGGTGAACACCACCTAAATATCAGYACAAAGTGTCACTGAAGTCGGAGAGAATCAGAGAAGCACTTTCATCAGACTGTATATTAAAAGCTTGCTGTATAAGTTTGCTGTTGTGTATAGATCTTTGTTACCACCACCAAGAATTTTTTACAGTGTCTAACAAATCAAATATAAGCATCATGCAGGCAGCTGACACACAGATCAGATGTTGGTGGCCAAAATTAGACCTGGCAGGCAATGAGGATTTTATTAACAGTATCTTTGTGTGCATTTTAAGATTTGATATTAAGTAGATTTTATTTTGCAGGTGATGGGGAAAGTGCCAACCATTTCTATTAACAAAACAGAAGGCTGCCACATCTACCTCAGTGAGGAATCATTAGACTGTGAGATTGTGAGTGCCAAGTCATCCGAGATGAACATCCTCATCCCCCAAGATGGTGATTATGTGAGTGAGATATTTTTAAAGCTTTCCTCCCCCTTCCCCACTAGTCTTGGTAGCTAATAGCATTTAAACTGCTAGGAAAGAGACTAACGTACCACACATATTACGTCACCAAAAAATGATCCAAAACAATTGAATTTCTATGTACCGATATCTTCGGTACCCTTATTTTCTGGGGCACAAAGTAATTTCAAAGATCAGACATGATGTTACTTCTTTCCATTTTGATAGATAATGGCTTCATCTCCTGTCCATTTAATTTTCTTTTTTGATATCTAAACATAGTCTCCCAAAGAAACTCACTTCACACAAGAGCACTCAAGCCTGAAGATGATGATGCTAAAACTAAGATAAATATAATACTACTACAGATTAAATAATACAGTATAATATACTTATACATGGGTAGCATCTGTAGTACTTTCTAGTATTTTTAACATATGTCCTTAAAAGCCACTTAAACATGTGCATTTTCCTGGCTCCTTTTCTGTTCTAGTAAGATTTTCATACTATGCCCACCAGCATTTCTAGTAAAGTCATGCTCTGTCACTTCACACACTAGCAAGGGATCATGCAGGCAAAGGATACTCATAATAGTTTCCTAGTTTCCTCAACAGAGCAGTGTTGAAATTGCACTGAATGGCCATAGAACGAACTTAAATTTCTTGTAAATCTTTCGGGCTGGAATTTTGTATGGTAGAGGGGTTTAGGCTTTATAAAAGAAAATATGTAACAAGACAATTCCATGTCCAGCTTCAGATAACTAAAAAGGGAATGATTTTCAGTGGGTGCATATTCACCTATTTCTTAAAAAAAAAAAAAGGTCCTTTTGATCAGTCTCAACACAAATCACCGTGTCATCTGAAATTACTGGCTATCAAAACACCTATTTGGGGTCTGAACGAAAAAACCCTTCTCTGCACATGTTTTTTTGTTTACTGGGAACAGAGAAAGACCCAACGACATCTCCAATCCTTTCACCGAATATATGGAATGGAAGGAGACTTTCTTTGATGTTCCGTTTCGTTTTGTGTACCCCACAAGGGATGCTGAGTCTTTTGAAGTGTATCACACATAAAGTGATAGGGGTTTTTTTAAATTTTATTCTTCCATATTATAATACTGCTTTTGTCCTTAAAATTAGTCTCCTCGCTAAATCTCCACATCTAAATCCTTTCTACTGTCTTCCAACCCAGACACTGATGGAATCTAAAGTCATTTCTGATATGAGGCTTATTTACTTAGTTGTTCCAAATAATGGTGTAGAGGGATTATTGCAAAGTAGTACCATACCAAGGCTATTTGAAACTGGGTAGCAATAAGGGTTTTTCCTGTGTGGCATTGTAAAATAGCTTCCTAGGGTAATGAAGAAGGCTTCTCTCTAATCCTGGCATGTCTGAGCTATCAATGCTTTCTCAGTCATGTAGCACTAATAGTATTCCACCAGTTTTCATGAGGTATCCACTGTTTATTTAACCATCATTGTTGCTTTTGTTTCTTACCAGAAAGAATTTCCGGTTCCTGAACAGTTCAAGACAGCATGGGATGGATCTAAGTTGGTCACTGAACCTGCAGAGATTGTGGGTTAACTTCCTAACGCCATACAGCACTTGCTGACCGTGACCAGACCACAGCCAGCATAAACAAAGCAGTAACGTAAAGAACTAGAAGTAGCAGTAGTTTATACTGCTGTGATAAGCCTTCAAGCATTAGCTCTGCATGCTAGAAACAGTAACACATCTGGCACGCTTTTGTTAGGCATCCCAGTATTTTCCACGTTTCCACACAGTTTGCCTTCACATACAATTTTAGTTCTAAATTATGTCAAGTGAATGTAATGGATTAAAACCCCCACCCTCCAGTCACATCATTGGTTTGAAATACTGTATACATTAAGCCAAAATACTGCATGATACACTTTGTTATCATCTTGCTTCAGTGCATTCCTTTTTCTGTTTCTGCTAATCAAAAACAGCATTAAGACTTTAAGATGTTTATTTTTACCTATTAAGCAATTCCTGTATGATGCAGTAAAAATGTACCCCTAGAAAGTATGCAGTTCCTTGTAGTTCTGTGGCAATTATAATGGATTTTGTTTTAAACAAGCAAAAAAGGACAACTTTCAGCAATACATTTTGCTAACAGAAGATAAAAAAAATCTGGTATTTTAATCAAACACTTTTCTAATATGTATATTTAGAAGATCCCTATGTTTTCTGTAAGGTAAGATTTTATTATGGTCCACAGACTTGCTGTTGCCCTCTCATTTCTTGCAAATTAGTAATTCTTTCTAAGCTAAAGTCTCATCTAAGCTAAAACCTTGCAGCAAATCACTTGAAGATCTTTTGCTCCTTGGATTTCTTTTTTTCTTTTTTTTTTTTTTTGTGAGACAATCTCTTATTCTTTAAAATTTAACATTGTATCTTGCATCCTATTCAGAAAACTGAGGGAGGCATATATGTCAGATACCAGCTAGTTTCCTTACTAATAACGTTCCTTTAAAATATTGCTATTGTAGCTCATATTCATTAAAAATATCTTCCTGTTTCTTCCCCACATTTGTAGGACTTACTAAATTTCAAGTATGTCCACAAAGCAAAGCCATAGATTTATGTCATACTAATTCTGAGCCGAAATAAAGGGGTAATTTCCTGTTTAGCCCTTTGATTCTACTTTATAGTTCCTATTGTACATGCTTTTTTAACAAAGGTGGAGTGTTGTATACATTTGTACTATTTCAGCACATAGTACGAATAAAATTTTAAAAATTTAAAAAGTCAGCTTATGTTTTTGATCACTTGTAATACTTCGTAACAGTGAAATCACAGTGAGATGCTTGCAGAGCTAGTTACAAGCTAAATTTTGTGCCTAATTTACCTTGAAAGTAGTTAATTCTTGAGGGTTTTTAAGTATATCTTTGATTGTAAACCCTATACAATACAACTAGTAGTGCTCATTCCGTAACGTTTTGCTATCTGATGTTTAATCTATGTGTATAATGTGTTTGCTTTAATACATACCATTTTTTCAACAGTAAACTTCTTATGAAATAAAAAGGAAAATGTACTTGTTTAAATACAAAGTTGTTCAGAGCTTGCTCCATTGCAGCGTTTGTCCTATATGCTTTCTCCTTCTTCAGTGCTGTTTCAAAAGCTTGATTGAGAAAAAGTAGCTCCTCCTCCCATTTCATTAAATGTTATCACTTTTGCTGCCATAATCCACCTGACAGTGAATAGTGAGTATTCTGCATGCTAGCAGATAAACCTGAAGTTTCTTGCATATAACTTCGGTGACAGCCAGAGAATTGAGCTTTTCATGATTCTCACTTCTAGGTACACTTGTATCTTCCAGAGATTATGTCTAGGGAGAYGATCATGACCTGGCGCGAGTTTATAAGGTTTGCCTTCTATTTTTAGCTTTTCCCATTGTTTCCCTATATGGCTTTGGATGCGTCCCTCCTGTGTTAACAAACCACAAGCGGTCGACTCCGTATTTCATTTGGATGTGCTGCTTATCTGAAAAATGGGCATTGCATAATTGTCATGATAAAAGGATTGTTGAAGGATTGTTTAATCCTTAAATCTAATCATAATTTGTTCCATAAAATAATCTCATTCTGGAGCATTCTGACATGAAATACTGACTCTCGTTTTCATCCAGCATCAAAAAGGGATCAAGTCATCATGCAGCAACAGGAAGCCACTCAATCCTTTGGAGGTATGATACAAAACAAGTACCAAATGCTTGATGGTAAACAGAAAGCAGCGAGACAGCTCTGAATCACTACACAGGCAAATTATTTTAGTTCCTCCTAAGGATTTAACTCCCTCCTCAAAAACAAACTGTGCAAAGGCTGGTCTGATTCTTCTTTTAAACGTTTGAAAGCAAACTCCCTTGTGACTAGACCTTCTCCCTAACACTCATGTTCCTGCAACATGCAAGACCTAACTACATTTTTTTGACTGGTTTCTTAATAGGAAGAACTCTTATGCAGTAACAGTGCGTGCCTGAACACACCTGAGAACTCTGTCAGAGGGCAGAGGTTTAAAAGATAAGGAAGAAGGCCTTGCATGGACAGACCCAAGGTAATTGCTTCAACTGGAGAAAAGGCTAACAAGTCCATGCATTATTGGACACCAGAAAAATAGGAGAGGGACTTTTTAAATATGCAGATAGCTTTTATCCAATACTCTTAGTCAGCCACATGACAAAAAATCTATAACCAGCTTTTTTAAGTTCTCATAAAAAATACTTGTCATACATTTCCAGTAGGTTGGACTGTTCTTTCCCTGCAACCTGTCTTTAACTTCAAAAATATAAAGGAGTGCTAAATAAACAAAATAAATCCAAGGTTCTGATTCTAGCCTACATGAATTTGCCATTAAATGCTAAAAACTCATTTTCTGAAAAATCAAGTATATCTTGAGATAGAAATAGTCAACAACCTGCAGAATGATGATTTGATGAATCATCCCAACCATGATCAGTTGTGTCCACCAAGTCTTCAGCAGCAAGCTTGATCTGTGTTTAATGGTTGACTCCAGCAAGGAGTGAACTGCTAAATGCTGAGCATCCCTAAGGTCCTATTGATCATTTCTTTTTACTGCATGCTATCACACAAGCTATGCCCCTTGATTTCAGCTCTACACTGCACTAAAATTGTGGTTATGCTCTAAATCAGTGCAACTGTCAAAACAGAAAACAGTGCATTTGATGCATATATTGATATGGAAGAAATGTGTATGGTGTAATTAGCCAGTTCATTTTTATAAACCTGCATGGGTCAAATATTCACCAGTATAGATGCTGTCAATCAGCCRGTAAAATACATGTAAAAGAGGAGATTTTTTACGAAGTGTCCAGATGTAAAAAGCTTTTTTCCTATGAAAAGCTTCAACGGATCTCATACTTTCTTAAATAGAACCTCTGTAAAAGTACTTATGAAGTACTCTGTACAAGCACCTCGTGAAGTTCAACAATGGGAACTGCAAAGTCCTGCACCTGGGTAACAACCACCCTATGCACCAGTATATGCTAGGGGCTGCCCAACTAGAGAGCAGCTTGTCAGAAAAGGACCTGGGAGTCCTGGTGGACACCAAGTTGAACATAAGCCAGTGATGTGCCCCTGCGGCAAAGGTGGCTGATGGTATCCTGGGCTGCACTAGGAGGAGCATTGCCAGCAGGTCAAGGGAGGTGATCCTTTCCCTCTACTCAGCACTGGTGAGGCCACATCTGGAGTGCTGTGTCCAGTTCTGGGCTCCCCAGTACAAGAGAGACGTGGACATACTGGAGAAAGTCCAGCRAAGGGCCACGAAGATGATGAATGGACTGCAGCATCTCTCCCAGGAGGAAAGGCTGAGAGGGCTGGAGCTGTTCAGCCTGGGAAGAGAAGGCTCAGGGGAGATCTCTTAATGTGTATAAATACCTGAAGGGAGAGTGCAAAGAGGACAGAGCCAGGCTCCCCTCAGTGGTGCCCAGTGGCAGGACCAGAGGCAGTGGGCACAAACTGAAACACAGGAGGTTCCCTCTGAACACCAGGAAACACTTTTTCACTGTGCAAGTGACTGAGCACTGGCACAGGTTGCCCAGAGAGGTGATGGAGCCTCCATCCTCGGAGGCGTTCAAAAGCCACATGGACGTGGTCCTGGGCAACTGGCTGTAGGTGGCCCTGCTTGAGCAGGGGGTTGGACCAGATGACGTCCAGAGGTCCCTGCCAACCTCAACCCTTCTGTGATTCTGTGATACCTGCTTAGTTACTTAGAATATTGGTTACTAAGAATTAGTGGAAATTAGAGCATTGCGGTAGTGACTCCATGTATCCACCAGATGGCAGAAACCAGCTGAGGCCCAGGCCCTCGCAAGCTCTCGCTGTTAATGAAAAAATGCTGGACTACAGTATTTACAAAGGACGTGTATACTGTTTGTCAAAGAACTGCGAAATTCTGCTCTCTAAAAGTCACTGTCAAAACATTTAAAGATTACTTTGATTTTGAAATTATCATCTTGGTAAAAGGAGAAGGTTTGATTGGGATGAACAAGGAAGAAGAAAAAACAACTACTTATTACCGATGATTAATTTGATCTTTTGTTTTTTTGAACGCTGCTAAGCATATCTCCATTAAAAGAACATTTAAAAAAAAATACCTGATTGAACTTAAAAGTAATATTTAACAGAGCTATTGAAGATAAAGGAGTGTAAGTAATTTCAAGTCTGCATTTGAAAACCAGAAATCTTTTCAATGTCCTAGGGAATTAGGCACTTGCTAAGGCTTCCCAGTGCCATAGTTATTATCCACACAGACCATTCTTGTTCTTACTCTTTTCTGAGTCCTCAATGTATCTGGATCTGCATAAGTTCCTTCAATGTCAYTATACTATAAGCATGTTCATAAACCTGTGCATCACATTTCTTTCCCAGAGATCAAGCATTTCTTCATTTGAAATCCTTCAGGGGCTCAACTCAATATGCACCCTTAGTGCACCCTCCTGATGTGCTTTTCAGCTGGGCTCCTTCTTTTAGAAGAAGAGCTTTTTTTAGAAGAAGCTGCTTTAGCAGCTTCTTTTGTGGAAGCAGCTCCCTCTAGACAAATGGAGGTAATGTTCACCCGATTACACGATACGCTAGCAAGCAGAGCAGTTATCAAGAACATACAAGACAGATTCAGTTCCCCTGCCGGAGCTGATCTGGGCCCACTGCTGTGAAAATACTGCCCAGAAGTAGCTACTGCCCTCAGAAGGTGCTTATAAACAGGCCCCTGACGTACGCAGCAGTCATTAGATAAAAATCATAAATAACACTCCCCAAGGAATGTTCTGACTACCAGAAAACAAGAACCTGCTCCCTCTTTATGGTTGAAATAATCCTGAAAAATCTTTTTGGGTGCCAAATTTTTGTAGAATAACAGAGAACACTCCCTACTCCACCACCCAAAACTCAGTGGTGATCTTCTAGGCTTAACCCTGCTTCCCTAAGTCTTGCTGCATGCCAAGGACCCTACCTGATCACCACTGACCACCAAAGACTCTTCTTCTCCAAACCCCTAGTTCCAGTGCTGCTTCAATGGAGGCACACTCATATTTCCTCTCTGGGCACACTAAAGAATGTGATAGGGAATTAGGAAACTGGTAAGGCTTCTGAGTACCACACTCCTGAGTAAAGCTGTTTTCTGGTTACTCTTCATTCAAACCAGGTCAAGGTAAARGGCAAATAAAGGTATTTACACACAGCTCCCAAAACAGACAGTACTAGTAAACAAGCAACCACACTAAAAATCTATGTACCCTAAGATAAAAGTGGAAAAGTTCCTTTTTTCTCCAGCTGATTTGCTATGGCCTTTTTATCAACTGTGACCACTAGGATTCTGTTTTCTGTCTGTATTACACTTGAAGTTGCATCTATCAGAAAGAAAATGCCTCTCAGTGGACCATGATAGCTTTTAGAGACAATCTCTCCTTCAAAATCCTCAGATGGATGAGACAGATCAGTTTCAGAGTGAAAGGCTAAATTGATTTAATTTGGGAGAGAGTTGTACCCATTTTTCTACACTGAAATATATAATGTTTTACTTCACACTTATGTAAATGTATACATTTGTTTTTTGGCTCAAGTTTCATGTTCTGTACCTGGCTGCTTCCCCCAACAAGGGGTAAAGTTCTCACTCTTTGGTGACTCAGTCTGTATGTTTCAGTAATGAAGGATCTCTAACCAACATTTGCATTTAATTTCACTCTGTACATGAACATACATACTTGATACAAATGCCTAAATAGCATGAATATATGTAGGCTGCTGGGCCCAACAGTAATTAACCACGTTGGAATGACAAGAGGTTACTGTTGATTAATGTCCAATAATTCTCATCCAAGGACTCTTTAAAAGAACTCCTATTATTAGAACACTTCAGCATGATGCAGGATATGTGATCTGCGTCCCCCAAGCAAAAGAAGGAATTGAACTTCAGTTTCATACATCCACATGAATGCTTCAGCAATTCCTTGGGTTTAAAAATTGTTTAAAACCCTGCCTTGAAAACAAGATGCTAGAATGCGTATCAAAAATGAGCAAAGATACATCTCTGTAGCTCTGAACAACAACAGCTAGATTTACAGCAGACCAGCGCTCTATTACTTCCTATTGACTATAAAAGATGCCCCACTCAAGAGTAACAGATCGGGCTTTTCAGCATTACCTACACTTAAAGAGCTTAAGATGGGATTCCAGATTCCCCTTAAACCTTAACTATTGCAGTATCAGCTTTTAGGTGCTTACCTCCCCTTTTGATCTAGTTCAAAACATTTCCTCTTGCCTAAATCTCATTTCTAGAGAAGAGGATATTTAACTGCCAAGGCATTCAACCACTTATTTTCATCAACTGGTACAATGAACTACCCAAGATTATCTCCCTTTCTGACTCTACTCACAAGAGAAAGCAAACTAAAGTAGGGAGAACTTGGTGCTGCAGAAGACTACGAGTACTCCCATAACATGTGTGGCAATCTGACACAGCAATGAAACAAGGCCCTTTGTCATCAAAAGCCTAAGCTGTGAGTTCCCCACCACCGGCAAGCCCTGTTGTTACAGCATCTCTATCATATGCATCCCAGAATAGAATAATCTGTATGCTTGCAGAATTTGTGGGTCTTTTGTGGGTTATTTTTTTAAGGCAGAAGAATGAAAAACTAATAACTGAAAAATTTGGGAATGAGGAAATATTACATTGTGTCCATTACCTGTTACTCCCCTTCTCTCTGCTGTCAGTGATTCTGTTTCACCTTGACTACCCAGCATAATCATATAGTGAGTTCTAACTGGTAATGTGTAATGCTGCTGGTGACCCTAAAGTTTACATGTGACTGGCAACATTATATGAAGCCTGTGAGATCTTGTAATTGTACCTTAAGATCTGATCTGGCCTGCAAAACCTGTGGCTGCACACACACACAAAAAAAAAAAAAAGGCCTGACACTGTTTGGTCCTGAAGGGTTTGTGGTGAAAATCCAATTTAAAAAAAATTAAATAGACTGTAGCTGATGAAGGAAGAAGTGAAATATTATAAAAGAAGGAGCTCTGTTATGTTACTTTTACTGTCAGTTTTCCAAGCTAGTTTTTCTATTAGGAGTTAATAGCTGTTTTAAGACCATGTTTTCTTCTACACACCTGTCTGTCTACCTTCCTTTCTTTCTTTCATTCTTCGTTGTCTTTCCTAATCATGCTAAAACTTGCTATGTTTCCCAAATCATTTACCCATATTGATTTCACCAAAGTCTATGTTACAAAACACAGGCCAGTGTAATTAGAGCCATATCTACCTAATGAGTGCCAGCACCTAACGTGACTGCATTTAATTAAGATGGTATGGGTTATTTGCTAAGCACTTTGTCAATTCACCTCAGGTTGTCTGTACGAAAGACTCACTCTGCAGAAATTACTTCAGTTTTCAAATGAGTTAGGGTTACATGGGAAAACAATGTATTTGTTTTAGTCTAACAGAGAGAGGGAGAAACTTCTGGTTTTTTCAGCTGTGCTATTTGCCATGTTAAAAATGGGAAACACTCCATGTTTACAGTATATATTACTAGTTCATTCAGTATGGAGCTACGTTAACATCTGTGTTATACGGAACTTGTGGTCTGGTTGAGATGCTTAATGGTACACAGGAACCTTAAATATTAAAAATTAATTTGGAGAACTGTGTTTAAACTTGCTGTAGGGCTCCTGGTTCTTTGTTCAGCGTTTTTGCACAGGAAGAACATGAATGTGATAGGGGAAAAGATGAAAAAGGAGAGATGGAAAAGAAAGAAGCATTTAGACAACAAAAACAAATTGTAGAAGTACACATGAAAAAGAGCAGTTTAACACCTCCTCCCTCYGAACAATTTCAACCCACGTCCTATTAGCAAAGAGAAAGTGTTTAGAAAGTTGCTAGAGGTCAGAAAGAACAGCTGTGATCACAGGTGGCAGTAAGCAGAAGGACAGAGAACTTTGTCCAGCTGCACCTGCTCAGAAGCAGGGCAATGCCTTATTCCTCACTTGGGTTTATGAGCCTATCTACCACAGCCTGTCAAAAGTAACGTATCTGTGATCTGGGCCAAAGTCAGAAGTCAGCTGAAGGGACAGAGAGAGAAGTTTACGCTCTGTCCCCCCAGCATGCCATGCCAAGCACATTCGGAGGGGAGGGTTATGGAAACGAAGACTCGCACAGAAGATGGAGGCTCCCTTTCCACACTATAGTACAACGTACTATAAGTGACCTCACCGCCCCAGGCCAGCTTTCACAGCTGCGGCCCAGCTACGAAAYCGGGGCTGGGGCTTTGGCTGAGAAGAGCGACTTACTCCCAGGAGGCTGCTGGCTGCCGGCCAGGAAAGGCGCGGGCTCGAGCCGAGCGCCGCCGCTCCCGCTGAGGGGATCGCAGCTCCCCGCGCTGCCTCCGGGCGGCGCGACACCGCCGCGGCGGCTGCGGGAGGAACCGGGGGCGGGGAAGCCTGCTGTTTATGGTAAGGGAAAACTACGTGCCTTCGCTGCTGCCAGGAGAGCTCTCGGGAGCGCGGGCTGTAATGCGCGCACCGCGTTCAGGCGTTAGCTCTTTCCCACCTCGGGGGTTTGCTTTCTACCTCCAGAGCGCTTGGAACGGCCCCGGGCAGACCGCCTCCCTGCCTCGACGCTAGGCGATACCATCTCACTGGGGGAGGGGGAGGAGAGGAAGCGTGGTTCTTTCCTGGCGCAACGGCAGAAAGGGGTTTACTGGAGAGTGGTACGCTCCTCGTCAGGCTGGGTGCCCGACGGACTCCGCCTAGTGTTTGTCCGCTTCCTCTCCTTCCCCCCCCCTCCTCCGCGGTAAGTGGGAGAGGCGAGGCGTCTCCCCAGCGCATGCGCGGTGAGGGAAGGCACTCAGTGTCAGCGGGGATGGAGGAGATGGCGGAGCCCGGCGCGGAGCCGGGCTCGGGCCGGACCGGCGCTGGGGCGGCAGCGATGGCGGAGGGCGACAGCGAGAGGAGCGACAGCGTCGCCGGAGGAGAGGCCGCCGCTGCGTCGTCACCGCCGTGCTCCCCTCCGGCGGCCGTTGGGGGCGAGGGCGGCGGGGCGAAGCCGCTGAGTGCGGCGGAGTACGCGCGGCGCGTGCACCAGTGGCTCTGGGACTCGTACTGCGGGTACCTCAGCTGGCAGGGCTGCCTGTCCGCCCTCCTCGCTGCCTCCGCCGCCGCCGCGCCCGCCTGCGCCGCCGGCCCCCCTCGCGTCGCCGCGCCGCCGCCCCCTTCCTCCTCGCCGCCGGGGGCGGCCGCTGCCTCCTACTACAGCCCCTTCTACCTCTTCGCTCCGGCGTCAGCCCACACGGCCACCACCGGGCCGGGGCCCCGCGTCGCAGCCGCCGCCGCCGCCCCCGCTTGGCCGGGAGCGGCGGGCAGGTTGGCCCCCCTGCCCAGGGCGGCCGCCGGCACCAGCGGCAGCGGCTCCCCTAGGGAGACGGGGCGGCCGGCAGGTGAGTGGGGGGGGGCGGGGGCCGGTCTGTGTCGCTTCGCGTGGGGAGCAAGGGAGCGGCCGACCTGGCCCTTGGCACCCGTGCGCAGGCGGTTGGTAGCGCCCGAGCCCCTGGTTAGCGGCCGCCTGCCGTGCGGGGTGGGCAGGGGGCTGGGGGCGGAGGCGTCGGTCGCACCCGCCGGTGCCGCTGGCTTGCTCCGGCAGCGCCTTCGGTCCCCGCGGGCCCCTCCGCCGCAGTTCTAGGAAACGGTATCTCGAGAAGGAAGCTGGGGGTTTTGCAACGTTGGGGGTCGCTGCACTTCTGTGGGCTGCAGACCCGGGCKTGTAGCTGTACCTTGTAAAAGGTGACAGCCCACATACCGAGTTTGTAAATCCAGAACTTAATCCATAAGCAGGTTTGAGAGGGTTGACTGGTGTGTACAGCTTATAACTTTAGTGCTTGTAAGATGTTTTCATGGATATGAAGGAGTTTATTTTTTTTCCAGTGAAACTTACTCTTGTGGTCACAGGCTTGTAATGCATCTAGCTTTACAAGTCGCCTGTTTGGATGATGAAATCTAAACTAACTTTATCAGTTTTAGTGGGCTCTTGGTGCTCAAATAAAACCATTTAATGAAATTGAAGCAGAGAAGTAAAAACATGCTTACATTCAACAAGCCAGTGCCAGGGCCCGAGATAAGCAAAAGTCTGTTATGGCTGTAAATATTGAAGACCGTGCATAGCAGTGCTTGCTCTGATCACATCAGAGAGAAAACCTGGAGCACACAAACACTTCTTAACAACTTGAGGAGCGCCTAGGTGACATTCCCCGAATGTTTGGTAGCACCTTGAGTAATGGTAGAAAACCGTGGAGCAGAACACTGCTAAAGGACTTTGGAGAAAAGCCAGATCTCCTTTCTGCAGGGCAAAGTGCAGCATTACTGATCTGTAACATTATTTATAAGCCGGGTGTGAGGGGAGAATGTTTTTAGTTGCTTTTTCTGTTGAAGGGAAAGGAATCTAGCTCCTGAACTTGCTTCTTTCTTGTGGTTTTGAGCAGATGTTGTTTGAACAAGGTTGTAACACAAAGTAGTGTTTTCTTTAATTGTGCCCTGATTCTGAATTATAGATTGCATATAAAAGGATATTGCCAGTCATTGAGGATATGGACAAAGGCTAGACTGAAATGATTCTTGGATTTTTACCTAGTTCTTCAGGAGCTAATTCCATATGTTAAAGGTAATTTATGGCACGAATAGCACTTGATACTGCTGAACATGGTTGTTCTGAATGCTAAATACTGTTGCAACACCCGGCCTTCTTAAGGGAACTCTGTATGTGATATAGCGATACAACACAATTATAAACAAAGACTGTTGTGCCGGTGCTTTGGCTCCAGATTGCAAATGGATGTATTTGGAACAGCTAAAGCGATTACAGCTCCTTCTTTTCTGCTGCAGATTATTGCCCACACAGCAGGCTTGGCAGGGCAGGTCATGTATCCGTCCCTATGCCACTGGAGTTTACAGCCCAGTGTGCTTACGTAAGCTGAAATAAGTGACAGCTTACGTTAATGTTGCAGATTTTAAACTGGGACGTCAAAAAGTGGAATTGGTAACTGCCTCTTCCAGTTCAATCTGCCTGCAGGCATGTGTCAGAGTACCAATATTAACAGCACTCTGGGCAGTAGCAGGCTTTTTGTGGATGGTCGTCATGATTTAAGACGCTTTCTCCCCTTGCCCCTCCCTGCCTTACTGCAGGAGATTACTGCTCTTCTGCTGGGAACAGTAGAGCAAAAAGTGCATCCAAGCTTCAGCTGCTCTGCCTGGCTGACTGGTGCAAACCCATCCTTATTACTAGCTTAATGTCGGATCCCAGACTGGCATTATCAGTCTTGGCAGTTGAACTGTGGAGCCTTATTCTAAGTGAAATTTGATGATATTTTTTGAGATTGGAGAGAGGAATGATTCTCTTTCCCCCTTCCTTTTCTCCTTTCCCTGTGTGTGTGGGTTGGCATTCTCAGAAACACTAACAAACGCAGTCACTACTTTCCACAAGTTACGTCTAGTAGTACGTGGGTATTTCTAAATGAAGTTTTGATGCAAGTCCTTGCTGGTTTTGTGTGAGTAGTCATGTTTGTTGTTTGGGAAATACAGAGGGGAAGATGGGTTCAGGTGAAATTATTTTGCAACGCTATTCCTTGGAAACTTTCTAAGATACTCTTTATTTGCTTTAGTCATCTGAGGTAGCGTTAGCAACAGAAGCTGGTAACTGTGACTACTTATTTTGCCCCCATTTGTATTTGGCCAATTAAATAGGAGAAATGTGTTACATTTTCTGGCTCGTGGTAGGGCAGCATGCTGCGTTTTATTATAAGATGACCTCTATAGGAATGTTTATGCCAGGTATGACTAGTATTTTCATCCACTCCTGTTTCTGGGTCTGACTTGAGACAAAATAGGCTGTGTTTTACTTTTAGAGAGCTGGTACTTGGTACATATGGAAGCTTTGCTGCTGAGCGATAGAAAAGTTGTGGTAGATCTAGGATCTAATTTCGCTTTTATCTGAACTCTCAGACTTACTGAAATCTGTCTCTATGAAGCTGTTCTAAACGAAAGAACGCAAAAATTGATGTAACTTCAATGTATTTTGGTTATTCAGCAGGGTGGGATTTTGCCTGTAATCCTAATTATGAGGGGGCTTAGAGTTCTGAAAGAGTTTGATTTAATTTAAGAAGGTTCTTACAACTCAAACAATTCAGATCATTTTTTATTCATACATTTTTAGAAGTTTTCTCGAAAAAGATGTGAGCTGAGATCAAGATCTTGATAATGTTCTTGCAGGGAGGTTAATGTGAAATGTTCTTTAGATGGTAGTGTTAACTTTGTGTTAGTGCAGTAAAATCTGGGTAATATTAACTATTTCTATTACAGGTCGGGAGTTCATTATCCCTTCGCTGGCACACAGGTTCATAGCAGAGATGGTGGATTTTTTTATTCTGTTCTTTATAAAGGCAACCATTGTTTTAAGTATTATGCACCTCAGTGGAATAAAGTAAGTTGAACAATTTAAAGCTTTATTATATACAGTGTTATCTCTTCATGCTCTTTGAGGTGTCATGACGTATATATGGTATGCTTATGCATATGATGGCACTTAGTAACTGTCAAAAGTTGAGGAAAAAGCACCACTAGGTTAACGTCCTTTTAAACACTTTCTGATTTTGGGTCAGCTGATGGAAACAAAGAATTTGTACAGGTGTCTTCATAGACTCACAAATTCTGTACTAAGGATAGATTAGACTTGC
The DNA here is from genome assembly GCA_035582835.1 of Phoebastria nigripes. Lineage (NCBI taxonomy): Eukaryota > Metazoa > Chordata > Aves > Procellariiformes > Diomedeidae > Phoebastria > Phoebastria nigripes. The sequence continues at coordinate 1,123,463 of JAYKAV010003010.1, read as the reverse complement.
AATCTTATTTTTGGGAGGCAATAGCAAGATTTTTAAAAAGTCCTCTAAAAATTTCAAAGAAAAAACATTGACAAATAAATTTGTTTTTTAAACAGCCTTCAAAAATGTACTGGATCTGGCTGGGGTGGAGTTAATTTTCTTCATAGCATCTCCTATGGTGCTGTGTTTTAGGTTTGTGACCAAAACAATGCTAACCTACAACAACAAAAAAAAAATTCAGATCCTGCATGTCAGATATGTATGTACTTTTAAAATACAGCCCGATTGCTAGGAATGCTACCATGCTGCAGTCTTTACTGGGCCTAAGTTGGGTTTCTAAAAAAGTATGATTAAGCATCGTGTGTATCAACTATACACTAGACTGAAAGATTCTTCATTTCACATTCTTATACTCAGATGTAATCATTTACTTCAAAGACTGTTTCTTTTTTATCTGCTTCTTTAACTGTAGATATCTTATTCCATAGCTCATTTAGTTCCTCTGCTTTGGGTTGGTGTAATCAAATATTTCGGTCTGATTAGGAGATRAGAGCTTGGTGTAGTCGGTAATTCCATTACTGTACAAACACATTTCAGAATCCAAGTTTTCTGCTAAAGAACCTTCCAAATATTGACTGACTGTAAACTGATACTATACAGATAACATCTTTCAGACACCTTAAACTGCTGCTTGAAAGGTGTGTGGAAGAGGGTCAAATCCAAAACAATAAATATGTTAATGTAAATGATCAGTGGTTTTTGTTCAGATAAGCATGCAATTAAAATGTCAAACTCAGTGCTGTTTAGTTGCCAAAACCTCCAACTCTAACCTGACAGCTTGTATTTCCATCTTGTTTTCAGTAGGCTGAGAATGATACAAAATTAAGTACTGGAAAGATGGGGAACAACTATATGTATATTGCTACTGTAAAGTAGTGAAGGTGATGGAAAGAGGGAATCTTTTTCAATTAATTTACAGTATATTCAATATTACTACTTTTGCAAGAGCCAGTAAGTTGCTTACAAGTAACTTCAGAGAAACATTCTGGGTTTGTTTTTTTTTGCTTGTGAGGTGTGGTGTGCTTGAGGTTAGGCTGAGTTGTTGTCATGAAAAAAAAACACAACCTCACAGGCTCAAGACAGAGACTTCAGGCCAAGGTTGTATTGAAGGGAGATGCAGGTTGTGCCACACTATTTTCTTAATTCCTTATCTTTTTTGATCCTTAAGTCTGAGTAAAGAGGAGGGCAAGTAGTATAAATATAGATGGGCTGTTTTGAAGTGGGACTGCACATTTCTGTGTGAGTAGTAATTCTCACTTAGATGTGTGAGTGAAAAGTCCTTGCCTAAATACATGTTGCAAGTATGTCCATTCCAGGTATCAGATAAGAATGTTAAATCTGTAGAGTTTATCTTGTGAAAATATGCAGTTGACCCCAAATTGATGCTTTGCATAGCTTTGTTGGGGTAAACAACTGAAGGTTTCAATTGCTTTAAGTTTAAAAACTTCCTCTTGCACGCCAAGGTGCCTGCCTCTAGAAGAGTATGGTGAGCAGTAAAGACTCATAGTAAAGACTACTGAGAATGAGGAACCCTGATCATGCAAGGGAGGTCTCCCTTGCTTGCTTAGGGAGACTTGCAACTTCTCCCTTGCATTTATAGAGAAGAGTGCCGCCTTTTCTTTTTCCTTGAGAGTTCCTGTAAGGAAGAGACTTGCATGCCTTCCATTTATACAGAGTTAGATGATCACATGCAGAATCTCTTATTTATCTCCCAAGAAGCATGAGAATTTTCAGAACAATTCTGCAGCTCACTGCCCAGGGACACCATTGTGCAAAAGTGGTAATGAAGAATGATCTTTTCTTAATGAAAAAGACAAAACAAACTAGGCAGCAACTCAGAAGGAAACCTAGTGTTCTGAATTTTAATGGCTTGTTTAGTATCAGAGAAGCCAAGGAGCTTTTGTTCTTTTACTAATACCAGAACTGAAGGAGTGAATTCTAGTATTAAAGGGGTAACATTGGTATTGGGAGAAAGACGGTTTTAAAGTTCAGTCTTATTTTGTACAGGGACATCTCTAAATTTGCCATGCATTACATAATAGAAGAAATAGATGAAGATACGTCCATGGAAGATTTGCAGAAAATGATGATAGTAGCTCTCATCTACAGGTTACTAGTCTGCTTCTATGAGGTAACTGCTCATCAACATTAACTTCTATAATTAATAGTTCTCAGTTGTTGAATAAATGTTGAAAAAAATTCTATCACCATTGGCCTATAAAGTAAATCCTCTTTACAGTATTTTGGATTATGTTGAAGCTTATGACATTCACATAGTTTTGATGAAAACTGAGTTTGCTAGACCAATCAACAACATGGTGTTGTGTGGAACTGAAGTAGCTTTTCTTTTACAGATAATCTGTATTTGGGGAGCAGGTGGAGCAACCCCAGGGAAATTCTTGCTTGGACTGCGAGTTGTGACATGTGATACATCTGTACTTATTGCGCCCAGCCGTGTGTTAGTCATTCCGTCTTCTAATGTCAGTATGACAACGTAAGTGCTCTTAGCTCTGTCACGTTCCTTTCAGGTTAATAGTGTGGAAAGCATGTGATTTAGAAGGAAATACACCATTTCTTTAGAATCATAGAATCATTAAGGTTGGAAAAGACCTCTAAGATCATCGAGTCCAACTGTCAACCCACCACCACCATGCCCACTAAATCATGTCCATAAGCGCCTCATCTACACGTCTTTTAAATACTTCCAGGGATGGTGACTCCACCACTTCCCTGGGCAGCCTGTTCCAATGTTTAACCACTCTTTCAGTAAAGAAATTTTTCCTAAGGTCCAATCTAAACCTTCCCTGGTGCAACCTGAGGCCATTTCCTCTCGTCCTATCRCTAGTTGCTTGGCAGAAGAGACCAACACCC